>PVJI01003221.1:0-128047 GCA_004026765.1 Micronycteris hirsuta
GTACAGTGAGTGTGTTTTCTCGGTGGTTTGTACACTTTGGCCATCGGTTGCTGAGCTGTGAGGACCACGTATTTTCTTTGCAAGTGAAGTAAGATGCTGTATGTGTAACCCCCATGAGCAAAAGGCCACCTAGCTACAAAATTAGAGGAGTGGACGAAAGCCAAGCCGAAGTTAAAAGGCTAACCTTTTAGCCCTGGCCAGTGTGGCTCACTTGGTCGGAGCATTGTCCTGTAACTAAAAGGTTGTGGGTTCGATCCCTGGCCCAGGTGTGCACGAGAAGCAACCAGTCAGTGTTTCTCTCTCACATCAGTGTTTCCCTCTCTTCCTTCCTCTCTCTCTAAAAGCGATGAAAAAATGCCCTTGGGTGTGAATTATTTAAAAACTAACATTTCAGCAGCTGGCCCAGCAGTGTTTTATAACACTTCCATGGTATGTTACTTGCACCATGCTGTTATGGACTGAATGTTTGCCCGCCCATTACATATGTTGAAGCCCTCGCCCCCAGTGTGAGGCTATTTGGAGGTGAGGCCTTTGGGAGGCAATTAGGGTTAAGTGAGTCCATGGGGGGAGGCTTCTGTGACGGGTAAGCGTCCTTCCAGGAAGAGAGAGACCAGAGCTCTCTTTCTCCACCAAGGAGGCTGCCATCTGCAAGCTAGGAAGCCAGCCCTCACCTGGAACAAAATTTGCAGGCATCTTGACCTTGGACTTTCCAGCCTCCAGAACTGTGAGAAATAAATGCCCGTTGTTTTTAGGCACCTAATCTATGGCACTTTCTTATAGTGGCCCAAGCTGAGACACACGTGATTGGTCATAACCATGGACACTGACCAGTACATTCAGCATTTAACGTAAATCTGTGTGCGCGATTCCTTCGGGTACTTTCTTTTGGCTTCACACATGGAGCCCTACACGGAGCAGCAGAGAAGGCCAATGTATTCTCTTCAGATGACCGGAGCCTCTGGAATCTTGTGCTAATCTTAGGGGGAAAAAATACTGTGAAGAACTTCCAACCTCCCCTCTTACAAGAAATGATCTCAACAAAGAGTGCATAAGGCAGAGCCGACACCCAGCCTACACCACCCGCCCTCCTGCAACTGAAGGAGGAGTGCCTGCTTTTTAAAGGGAGAGGCTCTTACCCAAAGGAACGGATGCAGGATAGAATGTGGGGTGTTGGAGCATCTTTTAAAGTAAGTAGTCAGTATTTCCTCACTTTGGCTGCTTGCTTGGTTCGCAGGAAAAGGCTTGGAGCCTCAGGGTCCGTCTGGGCTTTGGAACTGCTCTAGCCGCCCCCGCTCCTCAGGCTCTGCCAACAGACCCCAGGTCTCCGCTGTCCGACTTCTCTCCCTTAGCTGTTCCAGAAAGTTCTCGCAGTGCCTTGTAAGTCTTCCTCTCCCATCGGTGAGCGAAATCATATTGAAGCCTCTCTAAAAGGGTGACTTTCCAGAAAGAATAAGTGAAGGTACACAGAGGGATGCTGGTGCATTCCTCAGGAAAAGAACCGACAACCCGGTGGGCCCAGACCAGGGCCAGGCAGGAGAGGCGCCTGGGGGCAGAGCGTAGAGACGCGCCCTTGCCTGGTGCCAGCCCTGCACTGGCGGGGGCTGAGCAGGTGTGCCCCTCCATGTCCCACCTCGCTGGGCTTGCGCACCCCCACAGGGGCCCCGGCTCCGGTGGCCTCCGCTTGTACTTTCCTCTCCTTGCCCCTTTGATATGCTCTGTCCTCTTAAAACCAGGTTTTCAGGTGATCGGCTTGTGGACCCACTGGATGATCTGCATAGAGATCGTTTTGAAACACTCTGTGGCCCCAGAGGTCACGCACCCCGGATCGTCGTGTATCCGGTTAAACGGGGGGAGAAAGGAATTTGCTGTATTTGCCTTGTTTACTCATTCTGCTCTGTAATGCCTGTCATCATGAAGATGGAATAAACTGTAACATTTAGTTCTATCACTAAATAAATAAATAAAACACGCTATGGCTGAGCTGGGAGATGCTTCTGCCAGATAAAGCAGGCTTTATTGTTTGGGTGGGAAGATTTAGAATTCTACCTACATGCATTGTATCCAGCAAATTTAGAAAAGAATTTCATTGATTCTTTTCAGTTTCGTACCCTTTAAAGTCATTTTAGACAGGCTTGTATTTCCATGTGGCTATGTAGGTCACCAACTTGGAGTAAAATGACAGATAAAAGGGGTCACGCCATCTGCTCTGGTCCCAAGAGGTAGCCCCCCATTTTTAAGGCCAGCCGAGGCCAGGCCAGGAGCCTCGGAGGAGGCTGGAGAAGCCCGTCCAGGATGCCCAGAGCAGGTCAAAGCCGTCGGAGCAAGGGGCACCCTCCATCCTCTCTGCTGGCGGCAGCTGCTTCCTGCCAGTGATGGGGCTTTGAGGGCCTCGCTCTGCCCGGTTAGTTCCCTGGGCGCTGTCTGTATTTCCGTACACAGTCACTTTCTCCTTAAGTTCTTTTTTTTAATTTTTTAAATTTATTTTTAGACAGAAGGGAAGGAAGGGAGAAAGGGAGAGAAACATCAATGTGTGGTTGCCTCTCACATGGCCCCCACTGGGGGCCTGGCCTGCAACCCAGGCATGTGCCCTGACTGGGAATCGAACTGGTGACCCTTTGGTTTGCAGCCCGCAGTCAATCCACTGAGCTACACCAGCCAGGGCTCCTTAAGTTCTTTTGAGTGGGATGGTCTTCTTGCTGGAATCCTGCCTGATATCTTTCTACTTGTTCCTACATCTAGTTTCTATAGTTACATAGAATAAATTATCTTAGCTGCCCCATTAAAAGAAAAAAAAAAGTATAAAATGCTGATTGGAGCTCCCCTTACAAAATGTAGAAATTCAGGGATAAAAAGGAAATATAAGTGTAAGAAAGGAACTGTGTAAGCCAGGGTTCTCTAGGGAAACAGAACCAGGAGAGGTTATGAAGAATTGGCTCATCTGATGATGGAGGCTGAGAAGTCCGAAGTCTGCAGCGAGGGCCGGCTGACTGGAGCCCTGAGAAAGCTGAAGGTGCAAACTAAATCCACAGGCAGTCTGTGGGGGTATCCCTTTGTGGTGTTCAGGGAGATCAGCCCTTTTGTCCTACTCAGGCCTTCAACTGATGGGATGAGGCCCACTCACGGCGTGGGTGACAATCTGCTATAGCCAGAGTTCATTGATTTAAATGTTAATCTCAACCAAAAACGCCCCCCAAGTAGATACCAGAAATCCACAGTGCCAGGAGCCTAGATCATTGAAACACTATAAAGGGATCCTCAATGATGAGGAAGTAATTGGACCAATGGAAAACTACTTTTAGTGCTATTATGATGTGTGGCAGCTTAAATTTAGCTCACGGTTTCACTGGCTTCTGAACACACATGGGACATGTTTTTCTTGATCATTTCATTTACTCAGACACATGGAAAAGAAGTGTGTTCTTACTTTTCTTGGTGCAATGAAATACAAATATAAACACACACACACACACACACACACACACAACCATTTAATGCTGAACATTTGTGCCACTCACATAGCTCAAGTCCAGTGCTTCCTGACGTCCACAGGCCCTGGTTCTGAAGGGAAGTGTCTTTGATCTTCTGCGCACACTGGACGGCCCACGCGTGCAGCAGGTCGGCGCCCACCCCCGGTACTGGGGGACTCCAACCTGTGAGGTGAACAACACGTGTATATGCTCTCTCAAGCTCGCTAAACATCTGGACAAACCTATACTTGATTCTCTAAGTTCATTGCTGACATGAGGTCCCATGTTTTTACTCTTTAGAATTAGAATTAGATGTGGTTTTAGTCTTCTGAATCAAATTTCCTTTTGATTCAGAGGCAAAAAAAAAAAAACAAAACAAAAGACAGCTACCATAAAATCCATATAGGTAAAGAAAGTAACCACTCCTGTAGAAACACTCTTTGATGAGACTCTGGGGTCCATGTGTTTGGGGAGCGGGGTAAGAATCTTCATTTAAACAAGATACAAATGGTTCCGTTTTAAAAGAAAGACCTAAGCATGCAAAGAAATCTCTAATACTGACTTTCACAGTGTCATGTCCCAATTGATTAGACAAAGAAACTGGGGACGCTGTCTTTTTTTAAAGATTTTATTTATTTACTTTTAGATGGAGTGAAAGGGAATGAGAAAGAGAGGGAGAGGAACATCGATTGGTTGCCTCCTGCACTTGCAGCAACTGGGGACCTGGCCCCAAACCCAGGCACGTGCCCTGACCGGGAATTGAACCAGTGACCTTTCAGTTTGCAGGCTGGTGCTTAATCCAATGAGCCACACCAGCCAGGGCTGAGGGCAGTGTTTTTTGAAGTGGAAAGCAGAGTGCAGCTCAATTCTCCTGCCATTTCCCAGGCCCATGGCCCTGTTCCAAGGAGCGGCCAAGTGTTCCTTTCGTTACTATGGAATTGAGTGTTGCCATGCTATTTTTTATCAAGAAAATATGTAAATGCTGTGGCCTGCCAGCCTGCTCACAGCACAGCCCCGGACACCAGGCAGGAAAACCGAGCAGTCACTGCGTGACGCTGTCCTGCGGGAGAGTGGTTAATGGGGCAGCACAGGGAGTGGGTGGGGCCCCCTTTCTCTGCAGGGCGGAGCCTGTTTGGGAAAGCAGAGGCTAACACCCCAGGAAAGGGGCTGAGCTACAGCCCCTTTGCATCCACAAGGCCACGGGCCCCTGACCCCATTAGCTCACTGCCTTGTCCCCTGTCCCCCGTGCTGCACTCCAAGGGGAGAGTCACCGCTTACTTCAACCAAAAAGTCCAGTGGCGGCTTGACCAAAAAAGGTAAGTTCCTAACCCTGCAAAACAGCACAACCACTGTAGAAAACAGTACGGAGGCGCCACAAAAATGACTTAAAACAACATGATAGCAAACCTACTCATGCGGCTCCATTTTGGAAGCAGTTCCATTAAGGATATTGGCAAAATTTAGAGAGAAAAAGATTTTTTTGTTAAGGGACATGACAACAGAGTTCACTGAAAAAGAACTACAAATGACTTACGTACATATAAAAAGACTTTCGCCCTGACTGGCGTGGCTCAGCTGGTTGGGCGTCGTCCTGCAAGGCAAAGTGTCGCCAGTTCGATTCCAGGTCAGCCCACATGCCTAGGCTGTGAGTCTGGTCCCCAGTCGGGGCGTGTGCAAAAGGCAGCCTATCCGCGTTTCTTTCGTGTCTGTTTCTCTCCCTGTCTTCCTCCCTCCCTTCCCTTCTCTCAAATAAATAAATAAATGAGTCTATAAATATGTTTTTACCAGACTTCCACGCTGGATCATAATTACAGAATTATGAAATAAAACAACGGTGAGAGACCCTTTCCAGGAATACGACCGACAAGGTCAAAGGAGTGTTGGCTTAGCTGTAGGAAAACAGGTGCTTCCGGTTTGGGTGGGAAAATAGAATGGCACGGCCTCACTGCAGTGGCAGGGCCCATGGACGTCACAGATGTTGTGCCCACATCCCTGCGATCGAATCATGCCCGGGTGCGAGACCGGGCACCCGAGGCTGTTTGGAAGGAGGTTGGTAAAATGTACGGAATGACTTCGTTCAATGGATGCCTCTACTAGAGAGAATATTCTGTCCGGGGTCACCGGCACCAAAGGCAGCGGCCGTCCCTACACGGGCCCGCACATGGTAAACAGATGCAGACAAAAACACAGTGGTTCCATTTCTCCACGGACCGCGCGAGCATCGGGAGCCAAGAAAGAACCGTCTTCTCTGCTCCAAATAGCGTCCTAATGAGCCAGGGCAAATCCGAGAGCCAGATCTTCCCGCTGTGTCTAACTCCGCCGTCCGTTCACCGGCACTCTGTCCTTCCCAAAAACAAACTCTCCTGCTGGGTGGAAGCATATCCTCCACTCAGGAAGTAACCATTGTGTAGTTACGGCGTGGGACCCTCTGTTAGGAATGAATGTCATGAAAAATACTCTCGAGTAGGTGGGGAAGAAAATCCATCAAATCGAACACAATGCTTGTCTGCTCTTATCAACATTTTCCCCATGTAAGTGGATCGTCATTGACAGATACAATTCTTGGGCCCTTTTTTTTTTCCTTTTTCATATCCTGGTGTCTTGCAGGCTTAATAAAATTTCTTTCTCATCCCTGTTATATGCCTGAGTCTTAGAGGAGCCACTGAATCCACTTCTCTGTCCTTCACACAGACTTTGAGCTGATTTAAAGCAGGAAGGCTCTGGGGAAGGAGGGGGCTCCGGGGAAGTCGGCGGGAGGGGGGCTGGGGCTTCTGGGGCGCTGGGTCGTACCCCCCACTCCTCACTGGCTGACGGTGATGGCAGCCGCCCGTGTTCGGGGAGTGAGCGAGTACACCTACAAATAAGTTAAAAAAAAAAAAAATACAGCTCCCCGCAGACAAACTCGATTCTGTCTCAAAACTCTAGGTAGGACTGTATCAACATGGAGTTCTTTCCTTAGCAGGCTTTCCCTCCTGCAGTTGCCATCACTGAGCCAAAATAAAACATCACAGCTCTTTCTTTTTAAAAACACATTTGAATTTAATCTGTTAAACAGAACCAGCTTTCAGCAGACTCTCCTCATCTCCTTTCTGCTGCTACATATCCTCTGTCCGCAAGCAGCAGATGAAAAAGGGGAAAGCAGTTTAAATTACATTTGTTGCATGAAAGGGAAAAAAACACGAAAAACTCTATGTTTTTTGCCCATTTGCTTTTCAGGGAATTGATGGAATGGTTTGGTTTATTGGGCTTTTTTGGGGGGGGCGGGGGTTGCATTTATATGAACACAGCCTTATGTCTCTGTACAGTTTTAGCCTTTCCCAATCGATAGTGCCACCACGTTCCTTACCAATTACACAGCCAAGCCACTGTGTCATTATATAATGCCACAGGTTGTCACGGTTCAGAGTGAAATGGCAGCTTCACGTCCTGAAGGTGTCCCAGGAAGGAATGGCATGAATAACTGAGCCATCTGGCTTCTTACAGACCGCAGACCCTCTAAGTCCCCGGGCCCCAGCCACAGCAGGGACCGCCGAGACCGTGGGAGGCTCCGAAAGACCCAGTGCTTGTGGGCAAACCCGGTTTCCCCTTCTCTGCAGCTGACTCAGTTTGGCCTGGACTTGGCCTTCTCCCCAGAAGTCCTCTGAGGTCATCATACCCTGTTACTCTCTTCTAATGTTACAGCAATGAATCAGAGGCCAGCAAGAAGTCAGGTTTCCAGAACTGCTAGTGAAATGCCTGCTGCCTACAGTCCCGGTGCTGGAAACCCCAATGCGTGGGGACCATCCTGCAGGACACAGGCCATGTCATGAACCGGGGACCAGGGACCAGTGATGTGACCACAGCAGGACCAATACAGAGGTCCGGGCACCCGGGGCCGGGAGCAGGGTTGGCCCCACGGATCGGATCACTGCATGGGGAGGCCTCGTTTCTCACCCCTGCCTCCCTGGGCTCCGGCGGTTAGCCAGCTCCGGGTCTCAAGTGGGGGCCACAGTGGGTGTCCCCTCAAACGTTCAGCTTTATTTGCCACCAGGGCACTTGGGATGCCTTACGCCGAGGGCCCAGGGGCAGGAAGAGGGTCCCTGTTGCCTCCGAGTGTGGCGGGGGTCAAGGTTAGCACTGCAAGGACCTCAGAAGGCACAGCATGCGTGCAGCAATGGCCTGGGATGAGAACAGCCAAGAAAACTTCAAGAGAGGCAATGGTCCATTTGTTTTCAAAGTCCAAGGGGCAAGCTGATGGCGATGCTTTCCTGTGGCAGCTGTTCCCTTCTTGAGAGCCCACATGCTTCGTGACGAGGAACGACTGATTTCTTCCTGGTCCCAGCTCACAAGAAACCATTTGTATTCTCGATGACATGAATCCCCCCTCCATCTCTGAGGACGAAATACCCTCCAATGCCTTCGGCAAGATCCAAATTTTATTTCAAACGGCAGACTGAGAAAAGTTAAAAATTAATTGCAGGAGACCACTTCGGAATTCCAGGAACCAGCGAAGCTCAGCAGGCCACACGCACGGCCCGGGGGACCTTGTGCTTTCCCGGTCGGTGTTCTAGTCAGCGGCCCGTGCAGACGGGGAGCTGGTCCCAGGACCATGCTTTGCAGAGCGCCGGCAGGGTCTTACAGTCTCACACTTGGACAAGAGCAAGGATTACGTGCCCCCTTAAAAAAACAAAACCAAGCATCGTAAGTAGAAAACTAGCCACCCCTCTTTGCAAGAGCCAGGTGCTGTGTATCCATCTGAAGGTATTTGAGGCAACGCAAGGGGAGTGGTCAACGTGTCACCACAGAGCGGACCGAATCCTGGACCAGAGGCCTGGATTCAAACCCCAGCAGCCCCCTAAGCCCGTGACCTGGGCTCATTGGCTTTCTCTGTCAGTTGCTTGTTGCAAAGTGGAAGGACTGGGACGAAAGACAGCAGTGGTCTCGGGAAGTGGCGAAGTTCTACGCCAGGGTGTTTCCTCACGATTTCGTGTTTGCATGCACACTTCCCCGCCCAGTAATAAACCCTCGGGCTGACCCATGAACTCGATGTTCCTTCTCCCTGCACAGCACAGCTCGCAGGTGGCTCTGACAGCGGACCCCAAACAGCACTGGGCTCCAGACTCTCCAGCAGCGACTTCTGGTGGCTTAGCCTTGCTGAGTCCTTGTGCGCACACATTCGGGTTTGGTCTGGGGTGACAACCCCACTGTGCACTTGCAGTCAAGGTTGCCAGGGACCACGGCCGAGACCTGCTGAGGTGGCAGTGGGGACAAGAGCACACTGGTGAATGAATGACTAATGGCCCCAATAGCTGTCATTTCCTCTGCCCCAGGCACAGTTCCCAGATGTGCTTCCTGGATACCACCATGCTTTGCAATTTCAGAAATAAGCATTTCCTTGTGATGAAGCGGTGAGCGTGTTTACAGCCCTTTGAATCTGTTCTCATTTGCTATTGCAGATTTTCTTATTTTAGCACACACTAGAAAAATAAAATAAAATTTCAATACTTAAATAATATCCTTTTAAAATTTTTTTCATTCTCTAAAACACTAAGTCAGAGAAGCCTGCTTTAAAAGACAGCTAGAATCTGTTCATTTATTTTATTTCAAGTGACATTTCATGAAAAAAATGCAGTTATATAAACTTATTTTATTTATCTGGTGTTTCCATGATTAAGCTACAAAAAAATCATTCCCATTCGCCTTCAGATGACCGGGGAGTTTCACGTGTTTGTTTGCTTGTTTTAAACTCAAACTTCGATGTGCTGCTCCTACGTAAAATTTTGTAGTATCTCATTTGACTACTTAAAAAAGTATAGCTTATAAAGCAGTGATTCACTTTTCATAGCATTAGAATTTTCTGCATCAAAGTGCAATGAATTCGGAACAGGAGACGGAAGGGGGCCGAGGCCACGCCTGGGACAGGTGTTCCAAATCCTGGAGTGTGGCTTGCGAGCCGTGCCTGGGCGGTCACCGTCGTCCCTCCCCACCCTGTACCCAGGGAGGTCTTCCAAAATAAAAGCCTGCTTGCTGTCTGTGGTGGGCTGGACCGTGCCCCCACCCCAGAGTGCTGGGCTGCAGTTCCGCCCGCCAAAGCTCAGGAGGGGGCTGTGTTTGGAGACCAGGCCTCCAAAGAGGGAATACATTTAAAGTGAGGTCATTAGGTGGGCCCAAATCCCATCTGGCTGGTGTCCTCATAAAAACAAAAAGGGCGTGAGGACACAGACACACCCACAGAGGGCAAACCGTGTGAGGACGCAGGAAAAGACCACCACCTGCAAGTCAAGGAGACAGGCCTCCGGGGAAACCCGTCCTCCGCAGACCCTGGATCTCAGCAGACTCGGAGCTTGCAGCCTCCCGCACTGAGGGAAAATAAATTCCTGTTGTGTCAGCCACGCAGTCTGTGGGGATTCACTATGGCTGCCCTGGTACACCAACAGTCTCTCTCTCTCTCTCACGCACACACACACACACACACACACCCATGCTCACTGTCGCTCTTCCTGAAAATCCTCCAAGGTTCTCCACTTCCCATAGGACAGAGGCCCAAATCCTGAACTCAGCCTATATGAGGCCCTGCGGGTGGGGTCCCCCAGGGCTCCACTCCAGCCCCCGCCCGCCCTTCTCCGTTCTGCAGCAGCCCTGGTCTCGCTGTGTCACATCCTGGACTCCCCGGCACTCTGAACTCTCTTCGCCCCTCCCCTCACCCGCTCACTTTCCAGCGGCCCTTCAACGCCAGTTCTGACCTCACTCCGTCGGGTCACCCTCCAGGCACAGCAGACCCTTCTCTGAAGTCCCGGGGACCCTGGGCATGCTCTCTGTGACCTGAGCAGACTTTGTAAACAGCACACGCATGTACAGGGTTATTTCACTCATGTCCCCCACTTTGTCGTGATCCCCATTGTGTTTGCAGGTCCTCACAGACAGCCTGGCACAGAGCGGGCGCTCAACCAACCACTGTGGAGTCCGCGAATGACCACAGTTCGCACCCCCCGCTGGTCTGGGGGCCGTGGGTGGGTCAGAATGCACAGTGGGAAGAGGAACTAGTGAACGACCTAGGTGTCGGGGGAGCTCAGACAACGCACGGACACTGAGGGGAGGAACACCTGACTCCATCCGCAGGACCCATCCCCAATGACCCATCCCCAATGACCAGATTAACTGATTCTGCTCTCTCTCCCAATTCAGACAGTAAACACCCAGACCGGCACCCAGCTGCACACAGTCACCCTGCAAGGCACAATCCCTGACCCTGACCTTGACCCTGTTTCCTAAGACCTCTTCCCCACTGAACCTCAAGATTCCCCAGAACCCCCCATCCTTTCGCCTTCTGACCATTGGTCTCCCAGCCCTACCCCTTAAGAAGCAGCTTTTCTCCTGAACTTGTCATTCTTTGTAAGCCTGTCAGAATGTCACAGTCACAAGGAATTATTTCAATAACCACATTCCTGAAGTCCACCAGGAAAGAAAGCAGAGCCTGCTGCCACTGTGCCATAAGTGATGAGCCACACTACCCGGGACTGTCTTCGTGTTGTAGCCAACACGTTCGGTGGTTCACCTAGCTTAACTGTTTTCCAAACAGTGGGCGGGGGTGGCATCCAGTCTGATGACACTGGGTGAGACTCTCACTGCGTGATAACTAACACTGGTGCTATGCCTCTCCTTGGCTGGTGCCTTCTCAGCCCACTCCCGATCCGATTTGTCCAGCCCTGTGAAGGCAGGAGAGAGAGCCCCGCCATGGTGCTGTGGCGTGGGCCCGGAGACCACGGTCAGCTCCTCGCCCAGGGGACGCATCACCCGCGAGAGTCGTGACTCAGCTCGGACCCCTGAGGACACGGAGCAGAGATGCACCCCAGTCTCCTCTCTGCTTTGAGCCCCCGTCTGATGCTTTCTGAATGTCAAATTGAAGCCGGCATGCAATCAGCGTGGCCTAACAGAGTGCATTTAATAATTATTTGTTGAATGTGCGCTGTGTTCTGGACACTGTTCCAGAAGCCAGGTCACACAGCAACGAACGAACATGGCAGGATTGGGGGGAGCACTGCCCACTCACAAGGCGTGCTCTCTGGCCGGCGGCCCCCCGCAGAGCGGGCTCACCGGACACCCAATCAGCTGGTCATGAAACAGGCACTCGGAACATCTTTTTCTTTGTCTTTTTAAACATTTCTTTGAATAGTTATCCTCAGGCTAATACACAAAGTACTCATTTCCACGAAAACCAAATAACCAAATGTTTTTAAAAGCACAGATTTCCTACGTCTTGTAGCTCTAGAGGAAAAGCAGCACAAGGCAGAGAGGCCCAAGGGGATTGTCACCTGTGGGTCTCATCCAAGTCGCTTTACCTCTTCCCGCCTCCACTTCCTCACCTGCAAAATGAGAGTCACAGCAGAACCCACCTGTGGTGTGGTGGGAAGAACAAACGGTCCACTGCAGTAAACCATCCTCCGAAACCCTTCTCGTTTCCACGCGAGTCACTTCGAAGGCACTTCTCTTCACCTGTCAACGCTGAATTTTATTTTATCTTCTCTTCCTCACCTCCTCTTCGGTTGCCTTTCATTCCCCGCCCCCCCCCCGAGGTTGACAATCACTTGCAATTTAATATCCACCATGAATTTAATTAAAGTTCTGTAGCGTCTACCTCTCCCAGACTGTTAATGAGGCGGTTAGATAAAATGCAATAAGGAGCCCTGGTGCAGCCGGCTGGCTAACCCCACTGCTTCCTTCTCCACGGTCTGTGTTCCTGCTCCATGGGCATCTCCAGGCCCATTCGAATACGCTCACCAAAACTGGTTCCCTCTTTTCTTTTCATTGTTCAATTACAGTTGTCCCCACTTCCCGCCATTACTCTCCCCTGCCCTGCCCACCTCCCACATTCAATCATCCCATGCACCCCCCTATTGTCTTTGCAAAACAGTATGGAATTTCCTCAAAATACTAAAAATGGAGCTGCCTTTTGACCCGGCGATTCCCCTGCTGGGATTATACCCTAAGAACCGTGAAACACCAATTCAAAAGAACCTCTGCACCCCAATGTTCACAGCAGCACAATTTACAATAGCCAAGTGCTGGCGACACCCCCAGTGCCCATCAGTAAATGCATGGATCAAACATGACTCTATTCGTTAATGGGGTCAAACTCCTTTTAGAAGCCATGGCACCTGGTGCTGCTGAGTGGGGGCCTTGGCCTCTGCCCCCAGCCCGGGCTGGCACCACCAGGGATGCAGCTGAGCACCTGCGGGCAGTGAGTGCCCTGCTGCAACCCCCTGCCCCGAGCACGAGAGAAAATCGCTCAGATTCCACATTAGAAAGTCAGTTCTTGAGGTTAAACAGTGTCTCATCACACGTCCTCCCTGCTGCCCTGGACAGGGCGATACAGCGAGTGCATATTATCGTCAATGCCTTTAAACCGCTTCTGGAACAAGGAAATCACTAATAAAATATATCTCGTTTTTAAGGAATTCCAGTCCAACTCCTCTGGGCCCGCGTGGCCAGGCTGAGGACAGCACATGTGTGCAGCTGTGTAGGGGGTGGGAGGGAGGGGAAGCCAAAACGCCGGGCAGGGGTGGGCGGGACACAGGTGGGTGGGGATGGTCACACCAAACACCATCGCAGCTCCTCTCTTTCCCCCACGGAGCCAGCTGACCTTACGCCGCCTCTCCACCCAATCGCCTGTCCCCCGCCTAGAATCTGTGGAATCCCCTGAGGCTGATCAGACCTGTACTGACTAACGCCCGCTACCTCTGACCGCCTTGAGGGCCCAGCAGGCGACTGCGCGGCCAGAGGTCCCATCTAGGACTCCAGCCCCGACGTCAGCTCCTGCCATCGACTCTCTCATCTCGAAATGAGAGGGATGACAGCCACTTCCAAGAGCAGTGGCAATCCCAGAGATTTCATACTGGGGGTCAAGTGTTACTTCTAACCTCACTGCTGCTGGGGGAAAAACAGGTTCTGTCGATAGGCAGTTTTTCAGAGAATAAAGAGAGTTACATTAGTGAGGCTGACCGTTTTAGGACCTTTGATGGTTTGAGTTTAAACCACACTCTGATCCCAAATAACAACTTAAAGCCGGGGAGGCCCTGCGGGGCCCTCTGGCCCAGTTCTTATTCCATCAGGAAGCCCGGCAGCCTTGCCACTCAAATTCCAGAAGGTTCCTGAACTAGCAGCTTCAGGAATGCCTGGGGCCTCTGCCTCCAGCTCCCCTCCCCCCCCAGAGTCTGCATTTCAACACAGTGACTTACAGGCACACCCAAGTTGAAGAACCATAGCCCTGCGTAATACCCTCAACAGGAGTCTGAGAATCCCCAGCTCAGCCAAGCCTGGGTGTGGGATGAGGGAAGGTGTGTGTGTGGTGGGAGTGCCCAGGGATCAGAACATTGCAATGTCACGAAACTCCTTTTCACAAGCAGTGAACATTTAAGGAGGCCATTCCAAAAATGAAGAGAGAGAGTGTACATTTGTGAGTTCTCGCCTGACTCACTTTGACCTTGAACCAACCCTTCGGAGTCTCCCCACTCCCCCTTTCTGTTCTCTGGGTCATTGTTTTCTAGTTTCTACTTGAGGAACTGGGCACCAGAGTGCTGGGGAGAATTAATATGTATCTCAATTCAATCCGGTTGCGGGGGAGCAGGGAGCTTGCTCAGCAGCTGGGACCTGCGTGCAGAGGTGGGGGTGGGAGTGGGTACAGGTGCAGCCGGGCCCGTGGACTGTGACGTTGGAAGCTCCACCAAAGCCAGTGGGCAGAGTCCAGTCCAGGGTCACCCCTGCTTCCAGGTGTTGCTCTGCCATCTGAAAACTGAAGGCTGTCCTGCAGGGCTAGCAGGTGCCTCTGCTTGTGGGTGGTTTCCCCAGAAAGAGGCTCAGGAGAGCACGCGACCCCCTCCTCAAGCCTTTCAGCCCTTCTCTGGGCTCAGCCCCTGCGAGATGCCCAACCACAGACCTGCCCTTCTCTGAGTCCCTCTAAATTGGACGCTGTCCCGCATTTTAAAGCAATGACACTCTTCTTGCAGAGTCGTTACAAGCTTCTTCACTAGACCCGAGTTTCCCAATGAGCCCAGGGCCTCTGGGGGGAGGCAGCAGGTGCCTCTCCGAGCCACGGAAGAACCAGGGGTTTGGGAGACTCAGGCGCAGGCGCCTCTGCTTCTCAGCTGTGCAACAGAAACCGCAGGGTTACCACAAGAATTAAAAGGCAGAAGAGGATTAACACACAGGAAGTGCACGCTAAAGACCGTGGGTTGCTGGGCCCCGAACCTCCCTCCCGTGCCCTCCCCTCTCAGCAGGGCAGCAGGAAGTCTGCCTCCGCAGCGAAACTGGGGTCCCGGTTTCCTCAGCACCCATCAGTGATTTGGACATCGCATGTCTAACTATGTGTCAGCGAGGCGCCTCAGAAGCGGCCACCGAGACCTGGCTTCCTGGAAAGTGGGAAATGCCTAATGTCCCCAAAGGGACACATTCTCATTTTCCTGTCCTCTAAAATGCGCACAATTTTCCTGCCACAGTTCGGTTCCCCTCCTTTGAGAGAAGAGCATTTGAATGTCAGAGGGAAGTGGGGCGGGGAGGCTGAGCTAGAACCCCGGATGCAGACAGGGAAGGAAACCATGCAAGCTAATGAGATGCTTCTGAAATACCTGCGGGTGTTGGGAAAACCAGGAGGAAACGTGGCCGGTCTGCGGCCGGCCGACAAATTGCATTGCGTTGCCTAGCGCGGGCTGAGGGCTGAAGTGACCGGGCTGCTAGGCAACCCGCCCTGCTGGGCCCGGAGGCGCGGCCAACGGCAGACAGACGCTGCTGCTCCCGGCCGCTCCCCGCACCGCGTTCTCATCTGCGAGACTCGCACCTGATTAATGTTTCCTCTGGGCTTTTTTCCACTGCAACCGGGACAGCGACGTGCAGCGCTGCCCGAGTCCAGGGAGCCTGGCCAGCAACTGAAGAATGCCTCCGGGCAAAACACAACAGAGCCTTGGAAAATTCAACTGCGTGCAGACAGAAGCCTGGAGCTTGGCGCGCAGGGACAGAAGGGGAACCGGTGCTTGTAGAAGTGAACGATCGCCCCGCCAGCACCAAAGCCTCGCCAGTCTAGTGCTGGTCCGCATGCCCTCAGCCAAACTGCAAGGGGGCCTGAGTGGATTCTCATCACCCCAAATTATCCGGGGGAAGGAGGGGTGCTTCCACTACACTTTCTAGCAGATCTTCTCAGGGCTCACAGAAGCACCAAGGGCAAATGTCATGGTTGATGCCACCTCACTCTTCCCCTGGCCTGCTCTTCCCCGGGGGTGTGCACAGTCCCAGGACGCAAGGTAGAGTTACAGGAAAGAGGCAGAGAAAGCACGTTTGTCCTCCTTTCCTTTCTGTTTAACCAAAATCGGAACACCAAAGGGGTGACCTACTTAGCTGGGCTCCAGACTAGTTAGTTCCTGCTCCCCAGTAACTTCTGATGATACAAGATATCAGCATATTCCTGCTCACATGGTTGATCAAACAATATTAAACGGATCTGCTCGCCCTCGTTTTGCCAGGTCTCGGGTTTATTGGAGCTTTCTGGATTCATGGGATGGTGGCTTTACCCAAAGCAGGGAGTTGCTGCTTCTCCTTTTCCACTTTTTCCTTGTGTGTAGCGTCTGTCTGTCCGAGGGGACTCTCGATCGGAGGAACAAGCCACCAAGTGCACAGGGGACCTCTGGACCCCTAACAGGGAGATGGGGAAGAGTCCACCATCCAAGTCCTTAAGGTTGACAGGGACAAGAGTGTCCCACACCCACACACACAGACGGAAAGATAAGAGGCTTAACTGAAACCCACAGTGTCGGGCAGCACACAGTATCTTACTAGGAAAGCAGAGCAGGGAAGTCAGCGCACTAACCTCCTCATTTCGGGCCTGAAACCAATCACGTCCTTAAACAGGACGCTGCCTCCCGCCAGTCTTCAGTCCTCGTGTTAACACAGGGGCCCGGCTGCCGGGAAGCTGTGCGTCTATGTGCCAAGCTAACTGATGTTTGGCGCTGCCTCAGTCCCCTGGCCATGGAGCAAGGCGGCTATGGGCGAGGTGTGAGGCCCCTGTTTGGGGGAGCCCAGGGGGCCGACAGCACCCCTTACTGGCTTGACTGGAGGACCAAGTGAAGGGTCCTGCACCCTCTGGGAATCGCTCAGGTGCTGAGAACTGGGCCCAGCAGGAGCAGAACAGGGCGAACGTCACTATGACCTTGGACTGGCTCAGGCCCCATCGGGAGGTACCCGGAAGGCACCTTGCTGCACATGACTAAGTTCTCTTCCCTCGGCAGGAAGTGCCTTTGGGTGCGAACACCTCATGCACGGCCGGGTTGCTGTGCAGACACCCACTTAACTACCAAAAGTGGGAACTGGGGGCCCCCTCACCCCTCCCTCTCATCTGGAACACTGGCTGCTTTTCTTGTTTGTTATTCTCCGTAAGAAGTTACTCATGAGGAAGGATGACTATGGAGACGCTCCCTGGGGTGGTCGGAGTACTGTGTAATTTGACAAACAGCACTTCCTAATCCGGGGGGGCTCTGTGGTTCCTGTTGCTCACTCAGTTGACTGCGTCAGAACCTTCAGCGCTGGGTCCCCAGTGTTCAGGGCTACGAAGGAAGCTAAAGCAGGTGAGGCGGGGCGAGAGCACTGGGGTGCTCTTTTGGACAGAGTGGGCAGGAACGGCCCCTAACAGGAGGTGGTGCTTGAGTCGGGACCTGAACAGAGCGAGGACGGAGGCCTGGGACTCCCTGAGGAAGGCGCTGCAGGCGCAGAGAAGAGCCAGGGCAGCCCCCAGGGGAGCTGCCTGCACGTGCAGGACCACAGGGCTGAGCGGCAGGAGCCCAGCCTCGAGCGACCAGAGCGTGTCTGTCTGTCTGACTGTCAAGAGGGACCTCAGGTCACTGGAATGACATTCCAGGGCAGTAGAAAAGAATGGGGGGATTGCAGAGGTCCCACAGAAAGTTGGGGGTGGAGTGTGAGGGGCAGGGTCACTTGGGTCCTTTGTCAGCCCTCCCTCCTCCACCCCCCCCCCCCGGGAAGTGGCCAAGGCCATGGGCCTCTTGTCTCTGTCACCTGTTCATTCTCTGCAGGGCACGTCATCTTAGCTCCGGCTTCACACACCGCCTGTGTGCCGATAATGCCGATGGAATATCCACATGGCTTCCCGGTAGCTGTTCTGGGACACCTGGCAGTGTCCCTCAGGTACCACGTGCTCAAACACAGCTGCTGGTAAACTGCCCCCATCCCTGAAGATGCGCCCCCGCCTTCCCCATGGGGGGGTGCTGTAGGGTGGTGAAGAGCACAGTACACTGGGGCCAGCCTGCCTGGGTCCCTGCTCAGCCACCTGCTGGTTATGTGACAACAGACAAGTTGCTTACTGTTTCTCTGACTGAACCGTGCAATGGAGGGAGGACAGTCACCCACACAACAGGGCTGCGGGAGTCACCCACACGTCCGTGACAGGACGCTGGCACACTCCATCGCTCTGCCCTGTTACGCCCTAGCACGTGCCCTCTTCCCACGTCCCACTGCACCCGGCACGTGTCTAGCACTGAACTATGCTGCGGAACGCTGCAAGGAAAGCAGAGCAGGGCCGGACCTGTGAAGTTCCCCTTGAACAGCAAAATAGTAGCTAGTAAAACACTTCTGAATGATTATGTCAGACTACCGGGACTCCCAGCGTTCTCGTTAGATTTTTAAAAATTGATTTTAGCCCGGCTGGTGTAACTCAGTGGATTGAGCGCGGGCTGGGAACCAGAGGGTCTCAGTTCGATTCCCAGCCGGGGCACATGCCTGGGTTGCGGGCCAGATCCCCAGTGAGGGCCATGTGAGAGGCAACCATACATTGCTCTTTCTCTCTCCCTTCTCCTCTCTCTAAAAATAAATAAATAAAATCGTAAAGAAAAATTGATTTTAAAGAGAGAGAGAAAGGCTAAGAGAGAGACAGAGGCATTGATCTGTTATTTCACTTGTGGATTCATTCATTCGTTGATTCTTGTATGTGCCCTGAGTGGGGATTGAACCTGAAACCTTGGTGTATCAGGACGAGGCTCTAACCAACTGAGCTACCCGGGCAGAGCCTCATTAGATTTTAAGAACATCACTACTCAAAAGTCAAGGAAGGGCTTGAGGACAAGCAGTGGGAAGACAAAAGAGGAGAGGGTGATGGAGAGGAATGATAGAAGGTGGGAGGAAGTGGAAGAAAAGGGAAAAGGTGAATGGCTATCACTGTGGGGAAGAGCAAGGAGAAATTAAGGAAAAATTGTTTGGGGGATGAAAAATACTAGAACTGAAGAGACCTGACTTGGGGCGGAGCACGTGCAGCCAGAAGACCCAGAGGAACCGGAGCAGCTTGCAGACTAAGCAAGTCTGTTTTGCAAAGTCTGGGCAGGAAACTGCCGTTGGCGAAAGCAGAAAACAGGGCGACCTCCCCCTGCTGATGCTTCTCTGGGATCCTGCCAAAGTGGTGCTCTGCAGAACCAGGAACTGAATAAATAGACTAATTTATTCAGAAGCTCTGTTCCCTTCGTTCTTTCCCCAGACTGGCGTGAAACCTGCCCGGGACACCAGAAATCCCACACACCTGCTCCTGAAAAAGAAGCCTCTGCTCCCTGCATGCAAATCACTTTTTATAAATAAGACACCTAACGAGCATTTGATGAAAGTCCCCTGCAGCAGATCACACGCTCACAAACATCAAAATGTATTAGACACAAACTCAGCAACGAAAAAGAAAATTCTTCACAGGCCGAGAGCGAAGCATCTGCTGTAGAAAAACTATTCTCAGTATTTCCCTTGGGCATAATTAATAGTTCTCTGAAATCCTCTGTGAATACTTGTCCAGCTGTGGCTCCCTCCCAGAGGCTTGACGGCATGCTCAGAGTCCACGATCAAACCGCAAAAATCCTGGTCCCGGCTGGTGTAGCTCAGTGGATTGAGTGCGGGCTGGGAACCAAAGGGTCCCGGTTCGATTCCCAGTCCGGGCACATGCCTGGGTTGCAGGCCAGGTCCCCAGTGGGGGCCACGTGAGAGGCAACCATACATTGCTGTTTCTTCCTCTCTTTCTCCCTCCCTTCTCCTCTCTCTAAAAATAAATAAATAAAATCTTAAAAAAAAAATTCCTGGAGACCATCTAGTTAAATGCCTTGTTCTCTCGGGAGAGGACACAGCAGCCCGAGAGGCGACAGGTGAGCAGCCTGAGAGGCGACAGGTGAGCAAGTCAGGTTACACAGCTATTTAGGGAAAGGTTCCAGTTCTTGACTCCTCCCATTTGTCATCCACAGCCTCCCCCACTGTCCTGGTGCCCCACACAACTCGAGTGTGTGTTGGGTTGCCGAAGATTGACAGACAGACAACCATGGTTTACTCGGTAAGGGCTGGAGGTCTGGGGCCCCAGCGTTTGTTCTGAGGCTCAACAATGCAATAAAAACCTCGGGTTTTCCTCATCCTTCTGTCTGAGCACCTCTAGGAGGTGGCCCTCTTGTCCTTGAACTTGTGACCTCATGGTGACAAGATGGCTTCCATAGTTCTAGGCATCACATAGTCACAACAGTGCCCATGCAGTAAAGCAAGAGGTGGACAGGAAAGGGCTTTGTTTTCATCACAAAGGAAAATGTTTCTCAGAAATGATGTCTCTCTGGCCAGAACTAGGTCACAGGGTCACCACCAGAAGCGACAAGACTGGTTTGACCCAATGCTGGCGCATCGTCACTATTAACAAAACCGGGATCCATGTATCGGGAGGTCCTCACCTAGCTGAGCTCCGTTGCGTGGTTCCGACCATCTCAGCAGAGCCCGTTCAAGTGACTAGATCACAGGGGCATCCGAACTGGCCGAGGACCCGCCCCTCGTGTCCCTCCTCTTCTTGGGTGGGACCACAGGTCCCTGCTGTGTTCTTCTCGCGGCCATGGCTGAGGCACAGAAGGCAAGTGGCAGTGTGCTGCCAGCGCCACGCACAAGCTCCACTGTGGGACACCCCCTCCCATTCACTCCCAAGCCCGTCTCCCAGCACCCACCCATGTGCTTCTCTGACGCTTCTCCCCTCTGTGATGGACTGAGGGGCTGTGCCCCTCACCACATGCCTATGTTGGAACCTGGCCCCAAGGTGGAGGCAGGAACTTCGAGAGGTAACTCAACCAGGAGGGCAGAGCCCTCGTGAATGAGGTGAGTGCCCTTATTACAGAGACCCTAGCGAGTTCTCACCTTTTCCGCAGGTGAGGGCACAGAAGAGGGCTGTCTGTGGACCAGGAAGTGGCGAGCTAGACACCAGCCCTGCCAGCACCTTGACCTTGGGCTTGCCCACCTGCTGCGGAACTGGGGGAAGTGAATGTGCAGGGCTGGTAAAGCGCCCAGCCTGCGGTAACCCGTTGGAGCAGCGTGAGCATACTCACACACTCTCCCACCACCCCTTGTTGCCATTTTTCTTCTGTCTGTGCTCCCCGCAGGGTGACCCCGGAAACTGCTGGAGGAGCACAGTCGGCAGAGTGAGTGGGGTGCTCAGAAGTGACAGCAGAGGCCCAACAGCCAGGAGCACCGCTGTCGCGCAGCCGTGGGCTCTGCCTCCCCATCCCTAGCCTCTTCTGTGGGCTGGTGCTATTTTGGGACATCTCAGGGGGCTCAAAGCAGGGGTCTCGAGGTGGGGGTGGCGTTGACAGACAAGGTGCTTCCTGAGTGAGGTTTACGTTCCTTAGACAAGATGAGCGCCGTGAACAGCAAATGCATAGGTGCTCATTTCAGCTGGCTGGTCACGTTCCACAGAAACGTGTTGCCTCCCCGTTCTAAAAGACAGACGTGCAAAGTCAGGGTGTCACGGCACCACGGGAGGGTCCCTCCTCGCCGTGTCAAGGCTGCCTGTAGCACAGTGTCACCGTGTCACTGCGTGGGGTCCTCCTGAGTGTGTCCCTGTGCCTGTTTTCTCCTGCTGTCAGGGCACAAGTCCTTAGATTAGGGCCCGCACTCATTCCGGATGACCTCATCTCCATGTCACTGATTATGTCCTCGGAGACTCTATTTCCAAATAAGGTCACATTGTGAGGTTTTTGAGTCAACAGGAATTTTGTGGAGGGGGGTGGCACTGATCAACCCAGTACAAATAACACCACCACACACGAGAGCTGACAGATTTCCAGCTGCCACAGAATAAACGCCTGAGAATAAACACCAGCCCCAGCCAAGCGGAGGCAAGACAGCAGGCGAGTCAGCGAAACCCTGGCGCTCAGGCAAAGGCTGCGGCAGTGAGGGTCACCGTGCGGCCATTTGCCAGGAGCTGCACACTACGGACGGCAGCAGAGGAAGGAGGTAACAATGAATAGTCAATGAAACAGATGCCCGGCCAGGGCAGGTAGGACCCCAGAGCTGAGAGACGAGGATAACACCCCGAGGAAGACCAGACACAAGAGGTTCACAAGAAGGGAGGGTCATTCATTCACGCTCTCGTCTTCTCGTTCGCTCCTGTTGTGCCACGCACGTGCCTGGTGCTGCAAGACAAAGGTCAGTAAGACTAATTCCTGCCTACTAGAACTGCGTGTGTCGGGAAGCTCTGCTCTCCGGGGTGGGGTGGGGGGGAGGATCACAGGGGCAGAACTAATAGTACCAGCAAAGCGTCATCACTCCCTGCGTAGGGAAAAATACGTATGGAACACAGAAGTTCAAAAGCCTCAAGCCCGTGCTGTGTTAATATGAGGGACTGGCAGTGAACTTGAACGCCTCAAGGAGTTTATAGAAGAGGCCCCTTCTTCTTAGTCCATGAAAAGCCCCTTTGGGCCTATTGCAGGGTATCTGTTTCCATACTGTTCTTCCCGTAGGAGGGGAGCCGCTCCGAAGCAGGGACACCACCTTACCCACCTGGTTCCCTGAAGCACCTGGCGCAGCGTGGGGCCCAGAATAACCACTGTGTGAGACCTGGGAAGACTGCCTTTCACAGAAGAAAAGAGGGGGCACCCAACGAGGCCCGCTCTGGCCAACGAAACAGGAGCAAAAGTAACTTGTCGTTTTCTGGCAGATGCTGTAACAGTCGGTACACAACGGTCACTTTCTCTTCTTCCCTCTGCCACAGTGACCGTTCGTTTCTGACGGTGGCCACCCCACAAACCTGGGACCCAGAGGGGAGAGAGCTAGGACAGATGGCTTGCAACGGGTAAGTCCTATGCACAAGAAATGAACCTTCGTGTAATAAGTCACCAAGGTGCAGGGGTGTTTTCACAGCGACACCTAGCCTGCATAACCCAGTCACCAGCAGAGCCTTCTGCTCTTCTGAGTGAAAGGGTTTTACTACAGTATCCCCTTCACTCCAGCCCCTACGCCTCTGTCACTCACGCACTATAAGCAAAGACCCAGACTAAGAGCTAGGGTCACAGAAACAGATGATGACAGATGGCTGTTCTCAGAGAGACTCAGGAAGAAGGCAGAAACGCCCCTGAATGGCTGTGCAGGATATTAAAATACCAAAATATGTTCATACAGGTGGGAAACTGAACTGCCCCCAAACCCCCAGGAGATCCTCCTTTCTGCCTCAGCGCCCCCGCCCCTGCCTGAGGACACCCCTCAGCACGCAGAGCAGTCTCAGCTCTTCTGGGCTTCTGTTTTTGGATATTCAGATGAGGTTTTAGCACTACCCTGCCCTTTAAAAATCCCAGCCAAGATCTTCAGAAATAAAGGAAGCTCCCTGCGCTGTCCCACCATTCTGTCCCCTGCCTGCCAAACTCTTCCTCTTGAATTACTGGGGTCTGATTATCCAAGTGTGTTAGCCGGCTTCCCGCTGACTTCAACCCTTCCTGTTGACTTCTGTGGCCCTGGGATGCCATTGTGGGTCCTGCGTGTGTGTGTGTGTGTGTGTGTGTGTGTGTGTGTGTGTGTGTAAAAGGTGGCTCCATAAACGCAACCAGTTGTCTTGGCTCACTCATGTGATCACTTCTCCTGATATTCTGATAAGCATCATGTCCCTCCTACCAGATGGGAATTTTTCCTTCCCCAGATGTCTTGGTGCATTCTCCTTGTCCGTCCCAGCCCGCCCCATGGTGGCTATGTAGATAAGATAGCGTTTGTCTCGTTGTTTCCAAACCTGCAAGGTTTCGTTGTTTTTCAGACTCCGTGTGTTGGCACGAAGCCATCCGAGGCCAGAAATGTTGTTTCCCCATCGTTCGGCTCCTACTTTTTATAGCTGGAAGTCCAGGCAACTCCTGCGACTCCAGGTTTCTGTCTCCTAAAGCATCCAATATATTGTGATATTGAGTGAGTATTTTTGTAATAGACAAATGAATGAAAGTATCATATATGTCTTTCATTCTGAAGCATCCAGGATTGGAAATACTTTCCATACACTTCTCCCCACTAAATATTAGTTTCAAGCTGTTAGAATCACCCTGGCCAGTGCATCACAGTTGGCTGGGCATTGCCCTGCGCTCCAAAGAGTCACAAGCTTGACTCCTGGTTAGAGCAAATGCCTGGGCTGCAGGTTCGAATCCCCAGTTGGGGTGCATGTAGAGGGAGTGGCAAGTGGTCGATGTTTCTCTCACATCGATGTTTCTCTCTCTCCCCTTCTCCCTTCCTCTCTAGAATCACTAAATACGACCCTGGGTGAGAATTTGAAACAAAAATCTTTTTAAAGCTGTTAGACTCCAGCTGGCCAATTTCCTTCGGAATGCAGTCTCCCAGCCTATTGGGATGCATGTCAGCCTTCAGCTGGGTCCTGCCCACCCCCGCCCCCACCCCACACCCTGCGTTAAAAGCCGAAGTTCAGAAAACGGCTAGCTGTGCCATTTCAGTCACGTTACTTAACTTCTCTGTACTTCAGCTAAGGGACTGGAAAATAAGAATAGCTACTTCAAAAGAAAGCACATGCACAAAGCATCTGGAACGGGGCCCGACACACGCTGAGCCTTCAAAAGACATTAGCACATGTTATTACTACTCGAGTCACTAAGCTGTTACTGTTTTGACAACTAGCTGTTTCTGTCTTTCACCGACACTGATTTTTTTTAACAGCAAAGAGGTGCGGAGGTAATGAGGGACAAAGGACCCCAATCCAGAATGTGAATGCCACCTTAGCGAATTCCAGGACAGGTGCCAACAGACCGGCAAGTAGTGCCAGCACTTCCTCCCATTGGGAGACCCGCTCCTCTGCAGAGCGGTCCCTGGGAGCGGCCTCCGCGAACAGCTGCAGGTCGGCCTTCGACATTCAAGGCTGTTTGGCGTGTCCCCCTCACCAGACGGGCGCGGGAGCAAACAGAAAATGACCGGTGAGCCTGGAAGAAAGTCTTTTGACTTGTCCAATGTGAAAAATTAAATCATCACTTTTTTGAATGTTATTTTCTAAGATAGGAAGTCCTGTCAGAAGATGCTTATATGCCAAAAGCCAAGTGCCAAGGATGGAGGGGTTTGAGGCACATGGAAGAGATGTGTGTAGGAAGGTGAGCCTTCTAGAAACAGCAGGAAGTCCTCACAAGCATAGGCAAACCTTGGAGGTCATCTCATTCCTTATGTTCACTGTGCAGATGAGGAAACTGAGCCCCAAAGAGGTGAGTGATTGTCCAGTGTCGCCAGATCTAGACCCAGGCCATCCCTTCGACAGGACGGTCAGACCAAAGGTACAAAATCAAATCACCGGGCAGCCCCAGGGGCAGGCAGATGCCTTGGTAAACCCTAATGGGGGGAACCCTTCGGAGCCTTTGGGGAATAGAATACAATAGCATGAGTCGGCATTCAGAACATAATGAAGAAAACATGGGAAGGCTCCCGTTGAACGCCATTCAACAAGAACACCACAAAACAAAATAGTTCCTAGAATTTTTCATACAAATCACACATTAGACAATTTCCAGCCAGTTTCTCTCTTGATTTCTCCAGGAAAAAGTCAGTGGACTCCAAATTACTGTCAAAATTTCCAGTGTTTGTTATTGCTCTCGAAATCCTAGACAGAGTTTTTATTCACTGCAGACACGCTCTTCCAAGTCTGACAGCCAAGAGGGAGCTTGGGAGGAGGGGCGGGCAGACTTAATAGAACTTTTAAAGACACAGTCATTACAGAGAAGTTGTTTCTTTCACAAGGTGCTTACATTTTTGGTGGGTTTCGCACCAGCGACCGCATTGTGATGGCCAGCTGTGAGTCACGGAAGATGCCTGGGCTGCGTGATTGACCAGGGCAGCCAGACCGGTGGGAGACAAGCCCTATGGCAAAGACACTGGCATTCTCATCAGGAGCACCATGGCCGGTTCTGGGGCTGTGGACGCTGACCAGAGAAACCAGAGAGGGAGGGACAGAGCCCGCAAGATGATTCCTGAGCAAACTCTGGAGTGCCACCCGGCAGTCACTCGGCATCACCGGCACCCTCTTTGAGAAATGCTAAGTCCCAGGCTGGTGAGAGCAGCCCCAGCCCCATGGGATTTGCACAGATGCACCCTACTGATGCCACATGGCTCTGGTTAAGCTGCCTTAGTTACGAAGGCTTTGCTTGTTCAGTTGTCCCCAGAGGATGTTTGTCCACTCGCCCTAAAGGTGACAGGGACTGGATTGGCTTTAATGGAGGAGGAGGAGTGGCAGGAGTCTGTTGCCCCTGGAAACACAGTCCAAACAGAGACCTGTGAGTCCAAACGAGAGGCAGAGCTAAGATGTGCATGCAAAAGGAAAATGAAGGTCAACACATGAAGTGAAAGTGTCTCAGCCCAGCTCCTCCCAGAGCCAGGCACCGACACCAGGACCTGAGTGAAGGGACTTGGAAGTCACACGCTATGATTGCAGAGAAGTAGGAAAGTAGCAGAGAATGCAGACAGCGAATAAACTATGCATACGAGACCACCTGAAATGCAGGGAACTAGAGCTCAGTCCCTCAGAAAAACCGAAAAACTGCGGAACACAAACATCAAAGCTATCCTACCCAACGGAGGAGAGAGCCAGGGTATTTACACCCTAAATTCTGTCTGTCATGAGCTGAGCATGGCTCCCAGAGGGCTATTAATTTTCCGGCTTTGTCAGGGTGCTGGACAAGCACATAGCCTTCTGCACTTGTAAAAAAACAAAACAGAACAAAACAGCATTGTTCTCCAGTGCTGAGTAGACACACTGGGAGTGGCAGGTCATCGAGAACACACTGAAACAGCAGGGTCCCGGGCACGTGACCAGGGCACCGGCAGCAGCCGCTGTACCACCTGCCCATGCACCACCCAAATCCACGTGGACGACTTTTTCAGTCCACCCCATCTGCTCAAGCCTTCTCCAAGGTGGTGGCTGGTCACAGCTTCTTAAAGAAAAGGCTTCTTCCACCAGGAAGCTACCACCCTAAAATGCAACTGATAGCTGTTTCCTCCACGTCTGGAAGCCACTCCAGGCTCTCCTCACCGTCCGACCCTCCGCTGGTCTAGGGTGCTGGCTCACCTGCCGAGTTAGGTTGTTTATCTAATGACGTGACACACACAGACTCTCATCTCTGGTGTGCCCAAGCCCCTGGTCATCATGCCCTTGAGGCTACAGCTGCCTTATTTAACCATTTACAGTTATTCGTGTCCATGGACACACCAAGAAACACCCCAATGAGTTTCAGACCTATCTTCCCTGCCCCATGATGGGGCAGCGACCCTATCTCTTCAGGATGACCAGGGCCTGTTACCCTTGTCTTTATGACACCTTTTTTCTCTGCTGCTGGCCAACTTACAGGGGAAGCCCAATCACCTGAGATTTAGGGGAACCCTTTTGTGTCTCTCCCTGGGACCAGGACCTCAGATCCCGCTGAGCCTGCAGGTACAGGGGCCAAAGCACACAGGCTAGGTGGGTTACCGGAAGTCATGGTGACAAGGGAGCTCTGCTTGCATTGGACAAGATAAACTGGAAGCCAAAAAGGGTAATGAGAGCCAATGATGGTCATCACACAGTGATAAAGGAGTCAATTCATCACGATTATATAATCACCATAAATCTCTATGCACCCAACTTCAGAGCACCTAAATACAGTCAGAAATACTAACAGAAATAACCAAAATCAGAGCAAAAAAGATGACATAGAGTCCAGATATATGATAGACAACATCCATGGAACTAAGCTGTTTTTTTGAAAAGATTAAATAGGCAAAGCTTTAGCTAAGCTAACTCAGAAAAAAAAGAGAGAGAGAGAGGACTAAATACAGTCAGAAATGGGAGAGGAAATATTGCAATTAATCCCACAGAAACACAAGGCAGAGTCAAAGACTGCTATGCACAATCGCAAACCAACAAAGTGGGCAACCTCAAAGAATGAATACACTTTCAGCAACACACAGCCGACCAAGACTGAAACGTGAAGAAATAGAAAACCTGACCAGACCAGCGCTGAGTAAAGGAAACGAGTCAGTCACGGAAAAACCCCAGCTCGGAATGGTTGCCCTGGTGGATGCTACCATTTAAAGAAGTAATGCCAATCCTTCTCAAACTGTCTCAAAAACTGAACAAGAGGGAAAACTCCCAGATTTTAGGCGGCCAGCATTACCCTGATACTAATGCCATATAAGGACACTACAAGAAAAGACGTTACAGACCGACATCCCTAATGAATATAGATGCAAAAACTGTCGGCAATGGCTCTTACCTAATTCCCATCACAAACTGTCTTCCTGGAGGTTTAGGAAAACGGCCAGCTGAAGAATAATAGTTTGTTTACTTATATGAACAACAGACACTTATTCTTCCTGTTGCTCCTCGAGGCGTACTGAGAGCTTCAGTGGAAACAAAAAGTGCACTGAAGTGACCAAGGAGGGGGAGGCGCCCGTGGATAAAACCTGGGACATTATACAGTGGAATACTACGCAGCCTCAAAAAGGAGGAAATCTTACCTCTTGCAACAGCACAGATGGACCTGGAGAACATCGTGCTCGGTCAAATAAGCCAGACAGAGAAATACCATATGATCTCACGTGCGGAATCTACTGAACGAAACAAACCGTCGAACAACACAGAAACAGAGGCCTGGACACACGGAGCAGACTGAGCTGTCACGGGGTACCCCTCTCGACTTGCTCACCTAACTCTCAGCGGTTGATTAAGCAGCAGGGCGTACTTCACCTTCTCTAAGAAGACTCTCTCGAGGCCTCCGTGAGGTCCGGCAGGCAGGTGTCACTTACTACACTGGAGTGGATGTGACTTTTAGTGTCTCCTTCCTCGTTGTGAGGTCCTTGAAGTCCGGGACCATGACTCACTCGCTGTTGTCCCAGAACCCAGCGCAGTTCCTGACACAGAGCAGGTGTGTAAGGCATTAGTGAACGGCATCGATGAACACGTAATTCTTGCCTTTAATAGGATGAGCAGTCCCCAGGCCCTGGAAAGCTTCCAGTTTCCTGGAAAACATTTACACGAGATGTCATTTGAGGAAGAAGAGGGCCGGCCGTAGAGCTCAGAACACTTCCCCAGGGAGGGGGGCTCCCTCGGCTCAGAGGGGGCGGCCTGAAGTAAAAGAGATGTGAAGTCCCATGAACGGCTCATTCAAGCCTGCTCCCATGCCTGGCCATAAAATGCAGCGCAATGCTTCAGCCTGTCACTCAAGGTCACCCAATGTCCACCACCTAGCCTGCCTTTCCAGGATTACTTCCTGCTCCACAGACCTTCCCTCTTTTCCCAGAATGATTGCCAATCTCCCAGTAGCGCCCTGGGCCCAGACCCCCTTGTCACGCTGAGTACAAGGGTTCAGAGACAACTGTGTTGCAAGCACACTGCTCATTTTTCCGTTTACAACCGGGTTACTTTATGCTGTTTAGAGATGCATCAAAGCAAACAGAATGTATTTACTTTCTGTTCCTTTTGCCTTCGCCCCCATAAGCTTTCAAACATCAGAGCTGGCCCTTCGTCTGCGAGCAAACTTCACTCGGCCAGCCCCCCAGCTCAGCTCCAAGGACTGAAGGGCGGGGAGGGAAGGAGGCTGGTGTTTCAGGTCAAGCGTGGCTCCCCGGTGGCAGGGTCCTGTCTGCGTGTCCTCAACTGTCCCCAAAGACAAGGGCACTGATGAGCTCCGGCTGGGGGAATTCTTCTTCAGATGTCACTTTTCCCAGCAAAATCTGCTGTCCTGTCAAGAAGGACTTGGATGAACTGATTCCTTCAGAACGCGTATGTAATTTTTGGGGGGTCACCGGAGATAGTATCACAGTGGGAATAAGAACCTATGTGGCCCCCCAGGAGAATTTGGTTGGGAAGAAAGCTTGCTCTGAGACCTGGCCGAGTGATTTCAAACAGCGTTGGTCGGCACAGTGCTCAGACCAGGAAACCGGCCCAGCGGGAGACCATCTATGCTCTGCTGTCCACCCCTCTCCTAGGACAGACGAGGAAACCGAGGCAACCTCCCCTGCTCCTTTCATTCTAGGACTTCTTTTTCTGGAAAATATGCAGAAAGCATGGATAGCCCAAAGAACTGTGTTCTTTGGATTTTCCTAAGCAAAGTGTATAAGTCATAAGGATGCATTTTCAAATATCTTTAATCTGTCAAGAAGCCAGGGAGCTCCGCGGAGTGACTGCCATGCCAAAGCGACTGCTGTCCTTGGGTGGTCTCCTCAGAGCCGTGCAGACGAGGGTGCGGCACTGAGCTCAGAACCCCGACCCCCAGCACGGAGCCCTGAGCAATGAACCAGCCCCCCCGGTCCCGGAGCTCATTCACCTCCCAGGAAAGGAAAGCGATGCTCCGTGGGTGGCTCTAGCCCACTGCCCCAGCACCCAGGGAACCGCTCTCCACATGGGGAACGTTTATGGCTGCCCTGTCCATTCAGGAAACAGTCTCAATATCCTTTCTACCCCTTCCTTATTGGCAGTCCATGGCAGGCTCCGAATTCCAACAGTATCCTGAATTTGCTTCTGGTCCAAAACAGGTTCAGCTCCTCTCCTCCTCTCCCTGCTCTGCCCTCTGGGGCCCAGAGCAGACCTGAGCCATAGCGCACCCCCCTTTCCCTCCCCTCCCCCTCCCCTTCCTGCAGTGGCTGCTTCTCCTCTCCCACACAGCCCTTCCTTGGGCCCCCACACCATGACCCCTCCTCCTCCCTCTGCTGGGTGTCCTCCCCCGCGGCCCCCAGCCAGACAGAGAGACCCAGATGGAGCAGCTGAGTCACTGCGCCCACCCCTGTGCCTGGTGGAGCCCAGCACGTCACTGGGGCGTCAAGAGGCCCAGTAACCAAAGCTCTGAGGATCGAGGTGCTGTGAAGGCCTGAGTCACTGCCTCTCCCGAAATCTCAGGTGGCCTCCCACCCCCACACCTTCCTCCTGAGAGTCTGGAAGCTGCAGGAGCACAGGCCTCCACGGGGTGACCTGGGCCTGCCTGTCAGGGGCACTTCCCTTGTCCACCCCCACGGCGACGCTGACCCACAGAGATGTGAGAAAGTGTTTGCGCAGAGAGGTAACAATGCCGTATTGTGTGCTTGAATCTGCTAAGAGAACAGATCATAATTATTCTCACCAAAAACCAAATACACAGACAACAAAAGGGAGCCTTGCTCGGGTGACGGATGCGTCATCAGGTGGGTTGTGGTAAACATTTGAGAAAAGATTGACATTTGCAGTGTACACCTGACGTAGACACCATTGCTCCTTGTCCATTATTCCCCGAGCAAGTGGAAGAAAAGAGAAATTGTAAAGATGGTGAAAATGTAATCCCTGCTCCCTCTATTCTGTCCTGGCTGCTTCCAGGTTTACAGACACAGTTCTGGCCTTTCCGAAAGTGCTTTGAAATTCAAATCCAGGGCCTCTGGAAAGTTCTCTGGAAGCCAACTCTGGAGGAGCAGACGCCCAGAGCAGAGGGGAGTGAGGATTTTGCCTAAGGGTCACTGTGGGGAAAATAAAAATATTTGAGGGCTGCAGTTTTCTCCCTTGGTAAGAAGTGCGTCCAGGGAGGGGTGCGCAGTCATCTGTATGGAAAAATACAATACTTCGTGAATACTGATACAAGAATAAAGTCTGTTTTGCGTACTCACAACTGCAGACCTATGTGTACCGCCCCCTGTATTCAGACACCTTCGATTTACCTGCTTTATTGAATCGAAGAATATCCAGAAAAGAAATTGGCACTGTTTTTCGGCCACACCCAGCTTCAGACAGTAATACCTGGGCTGACCTGTGAAATCGCTCCCTGCAGATGTCCGGGCCACACACCCTGCCCGGACGGGAAATAGGAAAAGGAACAGAACTGGAGACTGAGAAATAACAGAGCAGGGGCAGAGAGATGAGGCAGGGCCCTGCGTCCCGGGGCACCGAGAGGACCGCAGGGCAGGAGCAGCGGGCTGAAGAAACCAGGGAGGGAGAAGGGGATGAGTTCGAGCTGGCTGCCCCGGAGACAAGAGCCACTGGGTGTACACTTGTCTGTTCCGATGCCACAGATCACCCAAAGCTTAGTGGCTTAACTGACCAGCACGCCGTGCCTCACAGTTTCTGCGGGTGGGGAATCAGCACAGTATGGCCGAGCCCTTCTGCCCGGGGCTTTCACAAAGCCAGGGCACAGGCACCAGCGGACACTGGTGTCCCCTGAGGCCTCACCCGGAGGAGTCAGGACTAAGGTCCCTGTGGCTGTTGAGCTGAGGGCCCCAGCTCCTTGCGGGTTGCTGGCCAGGGGCCACTCTCTGTCCCTTCCCCCCACAGGGCATCATCACCAAAGCATGCAAGCCAGGAAGGCAAGAGAGTCTGCCGGTGAGAGGAAGTTCCCTCTTTCTCACCCTGTCACAGATGTGCTACCCTTCAGCACAGCCACGTGTTGTTTGTCAGGCAAGGTACTCAAAGGGCGTGCAAGCACTCGAGGTTGTGACTTCCAGGAGGCGGGGATCCCGGGGTGTGTCTCAGAGGCTGCTTGACACGGGGTATCTGCAAATGTGGAACCGAAGTTTGGGAGCCAGGGAGGAGTTAAAATTATCAAAGGAAAGCACATTTTATATATCTGGGGCTGGAGGATCAGACGCATTTAAATGTAAGAACAGGGAGGAAGACAAACCTACAAAATGGAGAAAAAGAAAACTGAGAAAAGCCCTGGCTGGTGTAGCTCAGTGGATTGAGCACGGGCTGGGAACCAAAGGGTCCCGGTTCGATTCCCAGTCGGGGCACATGCCTGGGTTGCGGGCCAGGTCCCCAGTGGGGGCCATGTGAGAGGCAACCATACATTGTTGTTTCTCTCCCTCTCTTTCTCCCTCCCTTCTCCTCTAAAAATAAATTTAAAAATCTTTAAAAAGAAGAGAAAATAATTTCACCAACTCTAAGATTATCCCTTTCTTCAAAATCTAGGAGGAAAGTCATCTCCTCCAGGAAGCCCTCCTAGATTGATTTGGCTCTACCCGATCCTTCATGAGCATCTCTCCTAAGATACCAGAGTCTGTTATTATGAGCAAAGGCTACCAAGTTGAAAGAGCTCTTACGGAGTCTCCAAGTCGCAAGTCAGGGCATTCGGGCAAGTTCACAGATCACTTTTTTAAAAGATGAGCACCCAGGGTGGCCTGAGAGCGGCACACAAGACAACAGAGCCACAGACCAGCCTAGCAGGAGAGGGGCTTCCCTGGGGAATTTAGACCTCAGTGTCCCCAGGCTGGGCTGTGATTGTGTCCCCTTCGCTCCCAGGACATTTCATGAGCCTGCGGTTTGTCTCCCTAGCTGGGTCATGCCACTGACGGAAGGCAGAGCTGGTGTTTTCCAGACCTTTCCTGCGCTCCCAGGGGCACCAACGGTGCCCCGCCTGCCAAAGACCAAGCCTCCTCTCGTGGTCGAAGCGGCAGGAGTGCAGGACAGGCAGGGGCACCTGAGAGTCGCTGCAGGATCTGAAATGCTCCTTCAGTGCTTCATGCCGCTGGCTCGGTTCTTGGCAGACAAAAGGCCTTGGCGGGAGGAACGACGGCCCTCCCCCAGCAGGCTCAGCTTCTGGTGAGTCATATCTTTCTGCAGCGTTTAGACTGCAGTTCACAAAATCGCCTCCGGGGCAAATCTCGCCAAATGAAACCATTAATAAGACCAGATAAAAAGCTCAGCAGCTTTCCATCCCCCACTGCAGGTCGCCCCCTCCCAGGTCCAGCTCAGCCCTGTCAGCCCTGTGTGTGAATTTCCTGGAGCAGAGGTCCCTGGGGGCACACACTGGCCGCCTGCTCCTTCTCAGGCTGGGCCCCTGCATGCTGCTGTGAAGATAGCAGTTCTGGAACAAAACATAGGAAGGCGTGAACTTCAACAAAAGGACAATGGCATCAAGGGCCACGTTTCTTCGGAGGAAAAGGTTCTTGCTGACCCAGGGCTGAACTGAAGCAGCATCTCTGCACACCCCTCAGTGAGGCAGGAGAGAGGGAGCTATTTGCCCTCAGCCCCAGCAGAGGTTGGGCAGACAGTGGAGTGACTGAGTGTGGCTGTCCCCGGTGAAGGCAGATTTGGAGTGGACCACCCTACTGACCTGCATCCTGGGCGCAGCCTGGGGTGGGGGTACTTAGAAGAACTGGCAAGGTGCCCGCACCCATCTGTCGGCTCACTGATAATTACTCTGGGCTCCCAGGCCATCGAGCCCACTCCTCCAAGTGCATCACAAAAGCCACATCTGCAGGATGCTTATGCAAAATGCTCCGTAAACCCATAACTTCAGCCCTAGAATTTCACCCACAGACGCAATGAGACGCAGACACACACAGCGCGGCTCGTGCAGACAGACTAGAAACCAGCTGAGCACACAAGGGGCCTCCAAGCCTCGACAGACCCAGCTCTCTGACCTTCACCTCCTGTTGCTGGCCCCATGCTCACTGAGCCCGGCCACCACGCCTGCCTGGTGTTACTCGGATACACCGGACAAGCTCGCGCCTCAGGGCCTTTGCACGTGCTCCTCTCTGTCACCCACAATGATTGGTGATCGGGGCCCCCTCCCCGATTTATTCCAAATTCTCCCCAAATGCCATTTCTTCCAAGGGGTCTTCCTGGTCATTCCCCTAAAACAGCCTGCACCGACTCTGCGGCCACCTGCTTTATTTTCTTCCCCGGACCTACTACTATGTTCTTATTTATCTTGTTTCTTTTATAGTATAGTATTATGCATATATTTTATTCTATGCTTTGTGTTCTACGCCCACTGTCATACACACTCTGTTCAGTGTGGCATCATCGATGCCTAGAACAAGGACTTTTGAATAAAGGGATGACTCTGACGTAAAGGGGAGGATGGGCCCTGGTCCATCTCCACGTGCCCTGTGCCTAGCTCACGGCTGGGCCCGACACAGATGCTCAGAGGTGTTTACCCGTTTTGGAGCTGCTCTGAGAAACCACACTGCCAACAGGCCCTCCCTGGGACGCCACAGGTCATCTGTGAGCAGGGCATACACGTGACCGCTGCCCTGCCGGGCTCCAGAAAGCAAGAGGAGGCTCTCAGGTTTGCTGTGAGGCCGGACACCCCATTCTTGCTGAAGAGACACAGAACCACCCACAAGACGGCAGATCAATGCAATGATTCGCTACTGCTACGACCTAAGGGAGTGAGGAAACACTTTTTTGTTTAGTTGGACATTTCCTGCGGGGATGCACCTTGAGTGAGGGGGTGCGAGAAAGCCCCGGAACCCCTGTTAGCCAGTTAACAAGGCTCCCCCGCCTTTGGTGCAGAGTCGCTCTCTGCGTCTGTGGGAGAAGCCGGAGAAAGCCAGCGTCCCCGCACCATTCTCCAGGGATGCATGCGCCCACCTGGCTCCTGCAGAGCACCCCTGGGTGTGAAAAGACTTGTGGAAGGTCGGCTGCAGCAGTGACTACACCACACGCAGCACTCACTAGCCATGTGGCTGCTACATCTGGAGTGTGAACAAGGCGAAGCCACAAGCAGAGGCTGGAGGTGGCCTGACCCTGGGAGAGCAGACCCTGGGGGTGGGGCTCAGCCTTTCAAGCTCTGGGCAGGCAGGACAACGGGAGCCAGCCTGCACCTCTGCCCTTCCTCCAGGCAGCTTCAGGGTGTCAGAGCAGCAGCCCGGCCCTGCCGCCTGCCCGCTCCCCAGCAGCCCCAACTCGGCACCCTCTCCACCTGCTCCTTGGAAGTAGCCCCGGACTAAGGTGAACACACCGGTCAGAGCTGAGAGGGTTTCTTCAGCTACAACTGCGGCCAGGCAGACTTCCTCGGGCACCTAACTGAACTCACTTCTACTCTCCTCACATCATTGCCCAGCTCATGTACCTTTCACTGGGGTCCTGCCCGGCTGCTCTTCAATGGCGGCCCTGGCCGCGCTCGCGCCCTCCGTCTGCAGCCCTCATTCTGGGCACGGAGTGGACAGACACAGAGGCTCTGCCGCTGGGAGCCTGGCACTGCACTGGCCCTTCTCCCCACCATGAGTGACCAGTGTCCAGGGCCCTGTACGCTGGGACGGGAAACACTGCACCCTGTCCCCCATGTTAGGACTTTCTGAAACAGAGTCTCACAGCTATGTGGAGTTAAATCCTTATTTTCAGCCTGGCATTTCAGACAAACCCGCCAAATGTGGGCTCATCACTTACCCTTCCTTCTCCCCAGCAGCACGAGGGTTGGGAAAGCAAGGCGAATGTTAAGAAGAAGAAAAGTTTAAAACATTCTTACTTTTTACTTGCCTTGAATTATTTTCAATTTGAAGGTATATATGGAATGTTTAGGATAATAAAAGGTTTAGAGTAGTCATCATTACTCCGATTTTCATATTCTCCGATTGATCCTCAAATAGAAAGAAATGTGTCACATAAAATTGATAGCAGCTATGGCCTCTGAGAGAGTAGAGTTTTACCAAACATTTCTCACCAAAATCAAAAAGCAAATGTTTGCGGATTTACATGCATCTTTGCTTACAAATACCAAGAACATCAATAAGAATTTATTAAGGAGAAACAACATGCTTATCAGTCTTTACAAGTGCTCCGCGTGCCCCAGGAAGCAGGAAGAGACCTCTGTGCAGATCTAGGGGAAGGAAGAGGGGTCGGCTGTCAGATTCTTCAGACAGGATCTAGAAATGGTTGGCTTTGAATTTACTTTATGCAAGTTACCGCTGGCTACACAGTTGTCCACGGTGACATTAGAGGCAGCAAAGCAAGGACTTCCATGCATATTTCATTAGTAATTATGTTCCTTATAATTAGTTTCTAAATCAGACCATTTCACACAATTATGGTGTTTTTGTTGCCTAGTCAATCAAAAAGATAGTAAGAAAGCTCTTTGTTATCAAAAGGGTATATTCTTAACTTCTATGATGGAGCAGAGGAGATCAATTTAAAATAAAAATACAACTATTTCGCGTTCATGGAATACTCCTTGTTAAAATGCATTATCGATTCAAAAGTAGGAAGAAAAGGACTACAAAACCAGAGGTATCTAAATATAACAGGAGTGACAAAATAGCGAAAGGGAAATTTGATGGTGGGAGCAGATTTTAAAATACCAATAATGAAGTCATGCTATTTAAAGGCCAAAATCATTTTTCACCTGAATGAGAAAGGAAAATTGGATCATAGTGAAGGTCACCAACTCGCTGCTAACAATGCAGCTTCATGAGCCCTGTACTCAGAAAAATCTGTTTCTTCGAGTCAACAAACATTTCCTGAGCTGGGTGCTGGAGACAGGGTAATAAGCAAAAGGTCTCTGCACCCCTGGAGCTCAGCACTGACCCCTGGGTGCACGCGCACACACGCTTGTATACACACACACACAGCACCCAGTAAGGCAACACCCAGGGTGGAGGGCAGGGAACAGGTGCTGCCCGGCGCTTTCTCAGCAAGACTGTGCAAGGCAGTGGTTAACAGTACAGACTCGGCAAATCCCACCTCAACTGACTCATCGTGGTCAACTACCTCCCTGTGCCTCACTTTTCCCATCTGCAAAATGGAGATAATACCAGTACACCTACCTGCGGAAAATGGTATTTCTACACGGGGGCCTCTCCTGTAAGCTGCATTCCAGGGAGAAGCATGCACCAAGCTGCCTGGCCCTCTGAGCCAGTCCTTATAGAGGAGTTCCCAGAGTCCTGTTCAGCCAGTAGGACTGAGGCTTTCCCCATCCAATCAGAGCTGCGCAGCTCTATCCCCATCAACATCTTCACCAACAACCAGAGCAGCACCATTCTGAGTCATCAGGGAAGTGCATTTTAGACCAATCAAACTTTGACGGTCAGGAGTCCTCATTTGCTTGAGGACAGACCAATCAGGGACCAGGAGCAGGGGCTTCTGTCTGTACAAGCCAGGTCCCTCTGGCTCTGAGAGCATGCTTTCCCTTTCCACCAAAGATGAAAGACCCCTTTCCCCTCACTGAGCTGGAGCAGAGCGGTGAGGCCAGCGCGCAGCTGCCTAGCAGGACAGGGGCCTGGCCCGGGGCTGCCTCGCAGCTGTGCAGTTTTCACAGCTGTGCTCTATCACCATGAGCTGGTGGCGCTGACTACTTTCCCTCTTCACCACACCCCAAATTGGGGATTCCTGTTGGCGCTGAATTGGCGCCCACACCCGTAGGTGGACACACCTCTTAAAGAGGTTGTAAGGATTCTGTAAGTGAATATATGGAAAACACTTGGCCCTGACTGGTGTAGCTCAGTGGATTGAGCGCGGGCTGGGAACCAAAGGGCCCCAGTTCGATTCCCAGTCAGGGCACATGCCTGGGTTGCGGGCCAGGTCCCCAGTGAGGGCCATGTGAGAGGCAACCATACATTGCTGTTTCTCTTCCTCTCTTTCTCCCTCCCTTCCCTCTCTCTAAAAATAATAAATAAATAAAATCTTTAAAAAAAAAGAAAACACTTGTAACAATGCTGGAATATATAGCTGGGTGTAGATGGATAGGGCAGGAGGATATGTTTATGGCATTGGGTACAGTGACAATTTCATGGGTGTATATTATCTCCAAACTCACCAAATGTGTACATTAATTAGGTACAGCTTTTTGTATGTCAATCATATTTCAATAAAGTGGTTTGAGTCATAAGGCAGTTCCATTTTTTAATTTTTTGAAGTCTCTCCACACTACTTTCCACAGTGACTGCGCCAGTCTGCATTCCCACCTGCAGTGCACGAGGGTTTCCTTTTCTTCACATCCTTGCCAGTATTTGTTTGCTGATTTATTGATGATGGCCATTCTGACAGGTGCGAGGTGGTATCTCATGTGGTTTTAATTTGCATTTATCTGACGATTAGTGACATTGATCATCTTTTCTATGTCTATTGGCCATTTGTATGTCCTCTTTGGAGCAGTGCCTGTTCAGGTCCTTTGCCCATTTTTTAATTGGATCGTTTGTTTTTGATGTTGAGTTGTGTAAATTCTTTATAAATTTTGTATATTAACCCCTTATCAGATGCATCATTGTCGATTACTGGTATGTTCTCCCAGTCAGTGGGGTGTCTTTTTGTTTTGTTGATGGCTGTCTTTGCTGTGCAAAACCTTGTAGTTTGATATAATCCCATTTGTTTATTTTTTCTTTTGTTTCTCTTGCCTGAGGAGATATATCAGAAAAAATATTGCTGTGAGTAATGTCTGAGATTTTACTGCCTATGTTTTCTTCTAGGATTTTTATGGTTTCAAGTCTAACATTTAAGTCTTTAATCCATTTTGAATTTATTCTTCTGTGTGGCATAAGAAGGTGGTCTAGTTTCATTTTTCTGCAGGTGTCTGTCCAATTTTCCCAACACCATTTTTCGAAAAGACTATTTTTACCCCATTGTATGCTTTTGCTTCCTCTGTCCAATAGTAATTGACTGTAAAGGCATGGGTTTATTTCTGGGCTCTCCATTCTGTTCCGTTGATCTATGAGTCTGTTTTTATGTCAGTCCCCTGTTGTTTTGATTACTACAGCATTATAGTATAGTCTGACATCAGGTAGCATGATTTCTCCAACTCTGTTCGTCTTTCTCAAGATTGCTGTTGCTATTTGGGGTCTTTTGTGGTTCCACATAGATTTTCGAAATACTTGTTCTAGTTCTGTGAAACAGATTGGTATCTTGATAGGAATTGCACTGAATCTTATAGATTGCTTTGGGTAGTATGGAAATTTTAATGATGTTAATTCTTCCTGTCCATGAACATGGTATGTGCTTCCACTTGTTTGTATCTTCATTTTCTTTCTTCAGTGTCTTATAATTTTCCAAGTACACGTCTTTTATACCTTGGTTAAATTTATTCCTAGGTATTTTATTGTTTTTGAAGCATTTGTGAAAGGGATTGTTTTCTTAATTTCTCCTTCTGATAGTTCATTATTGGCATATAAAAACACAACTGGTTTCTGCATATTAATTTTGTATTCTCCTACTTTGCTGAATTCATTTATCAGTTCTAGCAGTTTCTTGATAGACTCTTTAGGGTTCTCTATGTACAGTATCATATCATCCACAAACAAAGACAGTTTTACTTCTTCCTTTCTAATTTGGATGCCTTTTATTTCTTCTGATCACTGTGGCTAGGACTTCCAATACTATGTTGAATAAGAGAGGTGAAATTGGACATCCCTGTCTTGTTCCTGATCCTAAGGGGAACGATTGTAGTTTTTGCCCACTGAGTATGATGCTGGCAGTGGGTTTGTCATACATGGCCTTTATTATGTTTAGGTATGTTCCTTCTATTCCCACTTTGCTGAGAGTTTTGATCATAAATGGTGCTGGATTTTATCAAAAGCTTTTCCTGCATCTAGTGATATGATCATGTGGTTTTTATCCTTCATGTTATTTATGTGGTGAATTTCATTTATTAATTTGCAAGTGTACCAACCTTGCATCCCCAGAATAAATCCCACTTGATCATATGTATGATCTTTTTGATGTATTGTTATATTTGGTTTGCTAATATTTTGTTGAGGATTTTAGCATCCATTTTCATCAAGGATATTGACCTATAATTTTCTTTTTTTGTAGTGTCTTTATCTGGTTTGGAATTAGGATAATTAGCTTGGGAGTCTTCCCTCCTCTTGAATTTTTTGGAATAGTTTGAGAAGGAGAGGTGTTAGTTCTCAGAGTGTTTGGTACAACTCACCTGTGAAACCATCCAGTCCAGGGCTTTTGTTTGTTGGGAGTTCTTTGGTTACTGCTTTGATTTCACTAGTTATAATCTATATATTCAGATTCTCTAAGTTTTGGAAGACTGTATGTTTCTAGAAATTTATCCATTTCATGCAGGTTGTCCAATTTGTTGGCATGTAGTTGTAATATTTTCTTACAATCTTTTGTATTTCTTTGGTGTCAGTTGTTATTTCTCCTCTTTCGTTTCTTTTTTTTTTTTTTAAGATTTTATTTATTCACTTTTAGAGAGGGGGGAGGGAGGAAGAAAGAGAGGGAGAGAAACATCAATGTGCGGTTGCCTCTCAGGCACCCCTTGTTGGGAACCCGGCCCACAACCCAGGCAAGTGCCCTGACTGGGAATCGAACCGGCGACACTTTGGTTTGCAGGCTGGCGCTCAATCCACTGAGCCACACCAGCCAGGGCCTCTTTCGTTTCTGATTTCATTTATTTCGGTTCTCTCTCTCTCTCTCTCTTTCTCTCTCTCTTTTTGATAAGTCTGGTTAAAGGCTTAACCAGACTTAAAGGTTTGTCAATCTTGTTTATCTTTTCAAAGAACCAGCTCTTGGATTCATTGATCTTTTTTTTTTTTTTTTAGACTCTATTTCATTTACTTCTGCTCTGATCTTTATTATTTCCTTCCTTCTACTCATTTTGGGCTTTGTTTGTTGTTTTTTTCAAGTTCATTTAAGTATCAAGTTACATGGTTTATTTGAGCTTTTTCTTGTTTCTTAATATAGGCCTGCAATGCTATGCATTTCCCTCTTAGGATTGCTTTCCCAGTGTCCCACAGATTTCCGGTTGTTGTGTCCTCATTTTCATTTGTTTCGAGCTATCTTTTGATTTCTTCCTTGACCTCCTTGTTAAACCATTCATTGTTTATTAACATGCTATTTAACCCCTCACTGACTTCAATGGGTAGATCTCACAGAAAGCAAACCAGCATGGGGAGAGGAGCCTTCAATGACGCACTAGATCAAATGGATTTAAATGATACCCTCAGAGCATTGCAGCCCCAAGCAGCAGAATGTACATGCTTTTCAAGTGCACATGGAATGTTTTCTAGGAAAGACCACATGTTGGGACACAAAACAAGTCTCAATAAGTTTAAGAAGATGAAATCATATCAAGCATCTTCTCCAACCACAATGCTATGAAACTAAAAATCCCCCACAAGAAGAAAACTGAAAACTACACAAAGACACAGAGGCTGAATCACATGTGAAGGATGCACATGCAAATTTTGCTTTGTTTTGTTTTGTTTTCAGTGGCCATGTTGGCTTTACAGTATTGTGTTCCTGAGACTGTGCCACAGGATTATGGGATTTAAAAATAAGTGGTTATGTTTATTCTAAGTCCATCCTTCCTTGTGTCCTTGGGAACCAGCTTTCTCAGTAGCAAAGAAAGGACATGGTGACATAATAGAGAGTGAGCGAAATAAAAGCTTCACAGTCTCAAATTTTAATTGGGATTATCAATATGAAATCACGAGGTATTTTACCATATAGATACTCCTTTTTTCTTTAGCCCCGTTAACTTAAAAGGACTGGAAACAAAATGGCAATCTTTAATGGGGTCCCGAAGTGACCCTTTCTACCTGAAAGACATGAGGGCTTCTTAAGGAAATGGCTGATTCCAGGTCCAGCGGCCAGAAAGTGATCAAGGACGCCTGGGCTCACGTCAAACCGTGCATGAGGCAGAGAGAAGGGAACCCAGGCAGTGGGAGACTCAGGTCAGAGTGCAATATTCGTGAGATTCAATCCAAAATACCTCGAGTCATGCATTTGTTGGGGGCGAGCATCGAATCGCCTGCGTGGCCGCACCTGTCCTCTCCCATCTCCCATCCTGGCTCCGACAAGCCGGCCCAGGGAAGAGCTACAACAGGCGGCCCTCCGACCACACTGCGCAGCTGCAGATGAAGCACCGGTCAGCCACCAGGGCCTCTTAATGAGACCACACTGGGTCATGAAGAGCAGACAAAAGGACAAGTGCGTGCTGTATAGGAAACCCAGGTTGGCCGGTTTGGGTACGTCTTTCTTCCTTCCATGTATTCATTCATTTCTTTAAACATCAACCACAGAGTATCCTCAGTTTGGGTACGTCTTTCTTTCTTCCATGTATTCATTCATTTCTTTAAACATCAACCACAGAGTATCCTCATCTAGGCTGTGAGGGACAGCAAAGCCTGAAGGCACGGTCCCTGGCCACAGATGCTCACAAGGTATGAGGAGCAAGACTCCGGAAACCAGATGCAAACAAAGAGCTACCATCTCAACTGATGAGGTTCCAGCTGTGTGAGGGTTAAGACTATCCAGAAATGTCCTTGGCGAAGTTGAGTGTAACCCCATCTCAAAGGAAGAGGGGGATGTGGGTTAGCAGGATGTGGTAATGCCGGGAGTCTGGAGGGGTACACACCGGGAGGGACCAAGGTGGCTGGGAGCAAGATGGCCCCAAGACAAGGCTGCAGAGAACAAGGAGAAGAAATTGATGCATAGGAAGACCTGAACAGGAGCCAGGTGCCATGAGAACCTCACCTCATCTTCCCCGCAACCTTCTGGACTCGGCTGTAAAATCTCTAACTCACAGATGAGGAAACGAAAGTGCATGGAGGTGAAGTACAGCCCATCCTCGGCCTCGATGGCCCGTGTATTCGGGAATTCACCTGCTCACTCACTCGAGTGGCGTCCCCAAATGCAAGCTTGCAGCGTTTGTGCTGCCGTTTGTGGACATGCGCAGAGCAGCAGAAACTTGGAGTCCCTGTAAGTGTCCTTTCACGCTCTGTGTAGTGCCAGGCGTTTGCATTTTTGTGCTCTTTGCCGGTGATTTCACTGCTCGAGATGACCCCGTGCGATGCTGTGGCTGCTGTCCAGTGTCCCTACAAGTGAGGAGCCCCGAATGTGCCCTACAGAGAAAATGCGTGTGTTCAATGCGCCTCGTGCAGGAGGTGCACATTACAGTCTTTGGGCTGTAAGTTCCATGTTAATGAAGCCACCATCTATGTTAAGGATGACATCTTCACACTCAAACACACGTCAGACGAGGTGACGCATCGATGACTTAGCTGCTGAGACGCTGTGCTGAGACGCTTGCAGGAACCTTCCCTGATTTATCTCCTCTCGCAGCAGTGATTCAGTGTTTGCTAGGTCAGCGGTCACAGCGGCGTCACAGGACAGAACTACTGCACAGGACAAAAAACAGCTGGCATGCGCCCAAGACCACAGAGCTGAGGTTAGACCCCTGCCCTTTCCGCGTCTAGAGCCTTTGCAAACGAACTGGCTTAGTGGTTGGGTTTACACGGCAGCAATGCGATTGCCAGCGTGGGTTGGGCATCTAGCCTGGCCTTGAGCCTCTGGCTCTGCTTCCCCGGGACCAGGAGGTCAGACAGGCGAGACCTACAGATCAGTGGAGGTTGTCTGTCCACAGGAAGCAGCTGGGCCCCCACTGGGGACAGAGCACAGGGGAGGGGACCCAGAAGAAAGGCCTCTTCAAAGTACTCTTCCCTCCTGGACCAGCCCAAACGATTGAGGGTGTCCCTTCCCTTTCCTTCCTTTTCTCATCTTGTCTCATCTTCCAGCAGGTGACACCGGCTGGCAATGCAACCCTCCGCCGTGCAACAGCCTCACTGCGCGTTGCTGTGTCCAAGCGACATGTACGGGAAACGCTCCGCGCAAAGAAGACATTAATTCACGCACAACCTAAGATGCAATTTCATGCTTTTATAAGTTTAATGGTTTTACGAGTAAGTACAACTTTGCCATAATTCTTTTCTCAGAAGGGGCGTTATAATGTACTATCTAGGAGGCCATTTTCTCCCTCTGGCCATTATTAGCTAATTTAACGACATTAAGATCCCGCTGCGAATGGATCTGGAAGTAGGAGAGAAAACCGCGGGCAGTCGCAGCAAATGTCGTCTGTGGATAGGGAAGTGCCGTCCACGCACATGGCAGAGAACTCGGGCTTTTATTTAATAAGTAAATTGAATAATGAATTCAATAGTTTCAATAATTGAAGAGGAGTTATAATGAAGGTGGATATGTGTTCCCAAGGGTTTCTGAGTGCTGATTTCATTATGATTCATGTTTTATTTAAATCTGCCTTAGAAAAAATGTTCCCTCTCTGTCTCTTTCTCTCGCTCTCAATGTAGCAGGTCATAACTACTCATACACCAGAACGAAGCACTCTTAACATAACTTGTTTGTCCCAAATGAACTTTCAAAATTAAAAAGAAAGAAAAGAAATCCCTTGAGAGGCCTTGTCCTATAAGATAGAAATGATACGCTAATATGTCACCAAGACCATTTTAAAATAACAATTTTTTAGATTGTAGTGACTGGCCTTATCTATAAAACAATGATAACAAAGATTAAATAATACGGAAACTACCTATACTAAGTTCCTTACTTTTTCATGACCAAATTTTATACTTTATAATTTTTTTTTAAAAAAGATGTTGCCAAACAGATTGATACAGCTTATCTTCCTGTGGAGAGAATGACCAATTATGGTCATGCCCTTTCCTTGCCAGGGTACAAATATTGCCTGCACCGAAAATGCTATTTAATTAGACGGGCCTATTGCAGGGTATCTGTTTCCATACTGTTCTGCCGGTAGGAGGGGAGCCGCTCCGAAGCAGGGACACCACCTTACCCACCTGGTTCCCCGAAGCACCTGGCGCAGCATGGGGCCCAGAATAACCACTGTGTGAGACCTGGGAAGACTGCCTTTCACAGAAGAAAAGAGGGGGCACCCAACGAGGCCCACTCTGGCCAACGAAACAGAAGCAAAAGTAACTTGTCGTTTTCTGGTAGATGCTATAACAGTCAGTACACAACGGTCACTTTCTCTTCTTCCCTCTGCCACAGTGACCGTTCATTTCTGACAGTGGCCACCCCACAAACCTGGGACCCAGAGGGGAGAGAGCTAAGACAGATGGCTTGCAACGGGTAAGCAACAAAAACAGATGGCTTGCAATGAAAAACCCTGAGAGATAACCCCGAAGATGCTGAACTTAAAACACGTTACTACAGTGGGACACGTATTCTCTTTGCTATCTTCTTGTAATGCCAAGGTCTTCAAAACAGATCTTAAAAGGTCCAAGAAGTTTTAATACTAGAAACATGAGGTCTGTCCTGAAAAACTTCAGCCATTTTTCGTATAATTAGAACAGTTTGCACAACATCGATGTGATCTGGCAGCCAAGGAGAGTGGACTGGAATGCGCGTGTGTGAACAATGACGACTTCACTGTACTAGTCAGTGGGGGCAGTAGACACCACTGAGTGAGCATGTGTACTGTGTGGCTGTCACATTCAAAATGTCTGAGCAAGTAGAGCAATGAATCTGCATCAAATTTTGCGTTAAGCTTGACCATTCCTCCACGGAAACTATTCAGATGATTCAGAAGGCCACAGCTACGGGCAACTGGTGATTGGCAGCTTCGTCATGACAACATGCCTGCTCAGGCATCATGTCTTGTGCAGAGTTTTTCAGTGAAACATCAAATCCCCCAGGTGACTCAGCCCCTGCTACAGCCCAGTTTTGACACCCTGTGTCTTCTGGTTTTTCCCAAAGCTAAAATCCCCTTCAAAAGGGAAGAGATTTCAGACCATCAGTGAGGTTCAGGAAAATATAAAGGGGCAGCTGATGGTTATTGGGAGAACTGTGTGAGGTCCCAAGGTGCCTACTTTGAAGGGGACTGAGGTGTCACTGTCCTATGTACAATGTTTTTTGTATCTTGTATCTTTTTCAGTAAGTGTCTCTATTTTTCAGAGGACATGGCCAGATGCCTTCTGGACAGAGCTTGTGTACACAGCAATTATTCTCATTAATGTCTATGTTATTCTTGCCGCCCACACGTTACTGGTGGTCAGAGCGCAGATGCTCGAGACCCACGGCAGTGAGACAGCGATCAGCGCTGCTGTAAGGGGGGTGCAGAGCTGAAGGCATCCCATTAAGCAGCCCACCAGTGCTCATGGAATTAGTGAGGCTGTTGTCTTCTCTAACAAGCTAAGCATAGCCACAGACTTCCTTCCAATGGTTAAAAAGAACAAAAACAACAACAAAAATACCTGACCCTAAAAAATGCAAGTTTTAGCCCTGGCTGATGTGGCTCAGTTGGTTGGAGCGTCATCCCATAAACCGAAGGGTTGCTGGTTCGATCCCTCGTCAGGGCACATGCCTAGGTTGCGGGTTCAATCTCCTTGGGGCGTGTACAAGAGGCAGCCTATCGATGTTTCTTTCTCTTCCTTTCTAAGAAAGCAATGAAAAAATATCCTTGGGTGAGGATTAAAAAAATGTTTAAATACAAGTTTTATACACCCAGCTATAATTGTCTGAATGACAAGACTGCTGTCTCAGTGTTTCAAAATTTGGGTCTGGCCATCGCATTTCCAGTTGATCTAAGAAATATTTTCCAAGCTTCATATTTGGACTATTGCTTGACATACATGACTACTGTCCAGGCTTGACGCCCGGGGGCGATGCAGAGACCTGCGCCGTTAAACTGGATTGGATTGGCATGGTGCAGATGGTGTGATGCACTTGAACTCTTGCCCTGAGAATCAGCTAATACGAGCGCTACATCTCTTGGGTTCCGGCACCCTATCACATTCTCTTTACGGGCAAATATATTTAGGAGCAAATACTGTGGCCCTTCTTGATTTCCACATAAGCTTACTCCATGTTTAATTAAATATCTCAGAACAGATTGCCAACCTCGGCATTTGCACATAAAACATGGCTAATTATGTAAAGCTTCTTAAGAGATTTGTTTAGAATGTTTCCAGTGAAGAAGCACAATGCAGCAGAAAGGGCGGCACGAAGACAAAAACGGGCTGCGGTCACAGCCCAGCTCTGGAGAAAAGGGCGGCAAGCAGAGCACACGTCACCTGGGTGAGGCAGCCACCACCCACGGGTCACATGTGTCCTTCCCCTGGGAACCTCTACCTGTTCTTTCTGGGAAAATATTTGGGAGCCCCTACAAGAGTAAATAGCATGAGTGAGGGGCCTCTGTTCAGAGGTCCGCAAAACTCCTATTGGAAGGATGGAGGGAGCTGCGAAGGGATGGAAGCAGAGACAGACACGGGGAGGGACAGAGAGAGATGGTTGATGCTGATGCTGTGTTCCAATGAACAATAATTCGGCATCTTAGAAATCCCATTCTCTGCAATAGAAACGTCACCTGGGCTGTGCGTGCAAATGAGGTTGGAGTGGTAACCATGCCCAAGGACAGCAAGGTGCCTCCCAGGGGCTCCTGGGGACTCACAGGTCTGCTCTTGCGTCACTCTCCATGGGCACCATGCCTCCACCCCGTGAAGTGTCCAAGGGCCACTGCACCATGGAGGGCCACAAGGGCTGCCTCCCAGGAACTGCCGTCCCCTCAAAGCCCTCATGGTGCGCTCAGGGCCTGTGAAACCTGGTCACAGTGGTGTCCCCAGCTTTGGGGAGGTGATGCTCAGTTTCTTCCCCACACAGGACTGTTTCTGATGGTCATGGGGTGCACCCTGGGGGGCCGGGTAAGGAGTGGGGACAGGTGGGAGAGAGAAAGCTCTTAGCTGTGACAGAGTGGTAGGCAATCTCTCCAGGCTCAGCAGATGCTTCTAGCAGATTCTCTTTTCTTTGGGCCCTTCCCTTCTTGAGGGTGCCTTTCCAAAAGCCAGATGCCACTCCTCAATGCTGGCCCTTCCAATCCCCTACAAGTCTCACTGCCAAGCAAGCCCTGTCCTGACAGGTGTTCCTTGGGAGACAAAACCTCTTCTAGGTGACACAGGGCTTTCCCTTACCCCGGCTCGATGTCGGTGGCCGGGATCCTGTGCTGTGGACCACCCAGGCCAGCTGAGGACAGGGTGTCACTTCTGGGCACTGCCTCAGGCCTCCACAGCTCTCTCCAGCCCGGGCAGGGCCCCTGCCAGGGCCCTCCGGCAGGCACCTCCCACACTGCCTGGATGTGTTCAGGGTGGGGGGCACGGGCCCTCACAACGCAACTTTTCCCCCAAGAAACCCTCCCCCTCTGCACCCAGTCAGCTGTGTCATCTCCCTGCCCCTCCACGGAAGGCCCCTTCCGTCTTTCTTAGCCCCTCTTGCCACCCTTGCCCACCGACAGGGGCACTGCGCGGGCCAGGGGTCTTCGTCTCGTGCTGGTTTGGCTCCGCGTCCTTGAGCTCTGAGCAGCTCTGCCACTCACTCAGGGACCTCTAGCCACACTGAGCCAACAGGGACGCTCCAGATCCTGAATAATCCTTCTGCCAAGAAAATTAATCTCCCAGTGCAAACCATTTTATTTTAAATGAGTTGCTCTCTGCATTTAAGCTTTAGGGTTTTTTTTTTTTTTTCTTTTAAGCAGGAAAACGTGTAGACTGGAAGAGGGAAATGGGGTGACGAAACTGGACCTGCACAGAGGGATGCCTTCCTCCAGCTGTGCTGGTCTTTCAGATTAGACTGTTGTTGTCACAAGCACTGATTCTCCTCCCCGACATGGGCAGACCTGTCACTCAGCTGCCCCTGGCCCCTGGAGGGAACTGAGGGTAGTAGGAAATGCAGAACAGAAAGCCCCAGGGAAGAAGGCTGGTGCTGGCATGGGGCAGGAGCCTGGGGTCCCAGGTCACAGAGGTCAACATTTCCAAAGGCTACAGAGCCGGGCAGGCACACGAGGACGTGAGAAGGTGGCCAGTAAGAAGCTTCGCAGTGATCCCGGGGTCCTGGGTGGGACTGGGTCCCGGTCCAAATCCGTGCGTTGGAGTCCTAAGGTGACTCAGAATGCGACTTGGAGTCACGGTCTCTACAGCGGCAATTACGTTCAGGAGAGGTCATTCGGGGGCCCCAATCCAATGCAACTGGCGTCTTAATAAAAAGGGGCCACTCGGAGGGAGAGACACACGGGGAGGAGGAGGCCTGGCCCAGCTTCCACCCCCACCCCAGGGATCTGCCCACCCTGCCGACACCCTGACCTCGGACCTCCGGCCTCCACGGCTGTGAGACGACAGCTCTGCGTTCATGCCACCCCATCTGCAGCGCTCAGCAGCATGGCCCAGCAGACCGATGCACCGGGAGACAGCAGGCTGGGCCACAGCGGCAGCCGCGGACGTGGCTGGTTAGACTCTGGATGTAGTGAAGTCAGCGGGGTTTCCTGACGCACGAGGGAGGGAAATCCGGGAGTCAAGATTGACTTCAGTCAGGGTTTGGGCCCGAATCACTAGCCTGATGACCTCACCAGGCTGAGGTGGGGAGCAGGGGGGCCGGCAGGTTCAGACAACGGCGGGGTGAGCGGGAAGCCTGGGAATCCCCTTCCGACGTGGAATGAGAGACCTAGTTAGGGACGACGAGGGCAATTCCTGTGAGGACGGAGGGAATTCTGTACATATTTATTGTGTTTGCTGTGTGCAAAGCACTCAGGCATTTGTAAGTAGTGGGTATTGTAAAATATAAAAAGTCTGTTTCATAGGAGCCTGTGCTACGAATTACGTGGTGAGATGTTCAGTCAATCTTAACACGTTGAAAACATCATGTAGCAGAGACACGCCATGCAGGCTGCGCAGGGCTCATGTGCAGTCATCATCGCCTCTTCGCTGGGCTGTCATTTCCTGTCTAATTTCATTGTTGCAGTTTGCAAGGTGGTAATACAAGTCGTTACAGTTAATGCTCCGAAGTATTCCTTTGGATCGTGTGCTCTTACTGCTGTAAAGATGCGTGTTTCTCAACTGAGAACAAGAATGAGAAAGCGCTACATCAAACTCGGGCTCAGACGCTGTTTGCACGTGCCGGTTGCTCCGGGTCTTGATTCCTCTGCCTGTGAGACAGCGATACTGCCTCACCGAGCTGCTGTGTAACTTAGGGGACACACACAGTGTGCTCACGCTAGTGATCAGCTCCCAGGCAGTACTCAATCAAGCTGTCACTAGTGTGTGACGGTGCAGCAGGAACCCGGCAGAAAAGATGCCGAGGGACGGGGACAGGCAGCCCTACCGGGAACCTATGGCAGGAGGCTGCTGTGCACTCAGACCTTAGGGAACGCACACTGAGTGAGGAGGCGGTCTGGCAGGGCCTGAGGGCCATGCTGTGAGTAGGAAGGCAAGTGGCCGGTGTGAGTGTCGGGGTGCAGGGGTGCTGGGGGGAGAGGCGTGACTCAGTTTGGCTGGAGCAAGGTTAACATCAGGAAACAGTGGGGACGTTTGGAAAGGCGGGGCCAGACCCTGTGCTGGCCGGCTGGGCAGGGCTGCTTGACTCCGGGTTGTGTAGGACACAGTCGATGACAAGGTGAAGGGCAGCGTTCAGATGCTCTGCTACGTGCCTGCGCAGCCCACCTGGGGCGGAGGGGTGGGGGGCGAAGATGGGGAGACCCAGGAAGAGGGCTCCAGGCCCGGTCCTGTCACGCGGGAGGAGCTGAAATCCCCTCCCACCAGATCCAGCCTGGAGACTTGCTGTAAGGCCCCAGGGCCCAGGAAGTGCGGGACCTGCTCCAGTCCGGGGCCCAGCCTCTCCCTCAGATCTCCCCCTCTCATGTCGTGGATTCTGTCTTTACCGCACACGCACTGCCAACGGGGGACTGCTGTGTGCAGGGGTTCACGTTCCTGGAGGAAAACCCAGGGGGGCTTGGTTTGCTGGCGACAGGTCACACAGTGCCTGGGGGCGGGGTGGGGGGGCGAGGTCAGGGGTGGGGAGGACAGGTGGCCCTTCCCAGTCAGGTGGAGACAGAGGGAGGCTCCGGGCTCTGGGCCACAGCAGAGACCTTACGCAGGCTGTGGGAGGGACCCCAAACTATGCATGTCTAATGGAGAAAAATGTTCAAGTTTAACATCCCTTAAAAAAAAAGGGGGATCCTCTTTTCTGCTCACCCATACACCTCCAAATCGCTCCCCACTGTCACCATTCCCCGACTTCCCATATGCTCCCCACATCCGACTCTGTAACGAGGCCTGGGAAGCCCCAGGTTACCAGACCCCAAACCAGCAGCCCTGGGGCCTCTGTGGCTCTCTCCCCACCTCGGGCCAGTGGGTACAGGGGACTCTGTCTTCACCAGGCAGCCGGACAGGTCCTGTCTCCCCAGCTGATTGTGAATGTCCCTGAGACAGCAATAAGGTGACAGGACACAGCGAACAGAGTTGCGTTTGACAGGTTCCTCCCCCCTCACCGGGACGACTCCCGGCCCCCTTTTAAAGACGGGGGCCAACAGACCTATGGTCCAGAGGCTCAGTGTCTTCACAAGAGGGACCGCTCATCCTACACCCTTACTAGTGCCACGCCATGGTTTCTTCCAGCTCCTCCTGCCAGATGTTTGTCCCTGTCCCCTGCCCAATCCCCACAGGGTCCTGCGAGTCCATGAATGAGTAACACAAGGCCCTCACTGTCAGCTCAGCCCCCTCTATTGCCCCCCACGCCACCCTGAGGAGCAGGCTCATTCTTACAAACCGCACCTCTCCCTGAAGCAGAGCTCCCAACGACCTCCTCGGAGAACTCGGAGTCCAGTCCCGTTTATGAAAGGGTGTGGACTCTCTCAGAATTACTTAGCTTTGGCCTTTGGTAGTTACACCCCTCAGCTAACAGCAGCCCCACCCCCCGCCCCGTTTAGGTCAGGTTCATTTACAATGCATCAATCCCATCTCAGTATCATCCGCAGGCCACTCCTCACTGTGCCCAGCATGACCTTCCCCTCTGAGCTGGCCATTTGGGTCACACAGCGTCTGGACGACAGCAGCCACCTCCTTAGCCAGCCCTCCTGCCTCAGCTCCCCTCCCGGTCTGTCCCTACCCTACGAGCAGTCTTTGAAAATGGAAGTCAGAGGACAGGACTCCTCCAATCCAAACCTCTAACGGCTTCCCACCCACCTGAGAATCAGAAGGCCCGGTCCTTAGGGCAGCCTGCGAGGCCCTCCACCTGCACGGTCGCTATGCGTGATTCACTTAGTGCCCAGTCCCCGCTCCTCACTCCACTGTGGCCGCACCGGCCACCTTAGGGAACAGTAGCCAGCACTAATGTTTTGTGAGCACTTAACAGGTCAGGTACCTCTTTACATTCGTTAAACCCACGGACACTGTGACCTCGACAGGTTCTACAACTTGCTCAAGGTCACACTCCGTACACCGGGAAACAGGCACGAAAGGCGATCCGTCTCTGCGGAGCCTCTGCTCTCCGCCACACGGTTCAGACACCCGGGGGCAGAAACGGGTTCACAGCTGTGAGCATGCGAGACACTGCTCACCCTTGTGTTAATTTCCGTACAACTGACTGTAAACCTACTCTCGCCCCACTCCATGTGGCTTTTCGTCCACGCTATTTTCCTAAGTCACTTTCTCGCTATTCGTCTCTTTCTTTCCTCGACCTGAGAGTGTTAGGAAACATGCCGGTGAGTATGTCTTTGGCTTTCGTTCTTCGTTTCAGATTCTCTGTGGCACGACAGGAACGTTCTGTACCCGACCCGGGACAGCCCGCACAGGCCTGTTCTCTTCCGAGGACACGGGCCCACACACGAACGGGTGGCTGACTGTAATCGATCCTTCCAGACGTCGATCTGCCACTGACTGCAGGCTAGCCCTCCTCTCCTCAGTCACGACCCTTCTTTGAGTTCTCTTTCTGAGTTCAAGCTCTCTCTCATGTCTTTGAAAGTAGGGAAAATATTCGGTATCCTCTTTCCTGGGCTATCCTGTTGATAGCATTCTCTCCCATCTTTCACCTGCCCTGTTCCTTGGCGGGAAAGGGTACAGATGGGTTGTGGTGGCGATTCAGTTCCTCTCTCCACTGCTCATCTTCTCCTGACGGCGAGTCTCTCCAGGCCCTCTGTCCACAACACCCAGGGCATTGTCAGGGCAAGGCCATCGGAAGCAGCTTCCATTTGGGCTCCAGAACCCACTCAGATCCACAGGCCGGGGGGAGGCAGCACGTCCACACCCAGGCCTGGCATCACCTCCTGCGGAGCACGCGGTCAGGACGTTCACGGCGAAGCCACCTGGTGGTCCTCAGCTGAATTAAGTCACCAGCGGCACGTGGGCCGTGTGGCCACTCTCACTTCCAGCTCAGTCTGTCTGGAAGCGGGAACAGAGAATGCAGCGGCGCCACGGTGTTTCCCATCATCACCATGTCCCTCGTCACGTGAACTGAGCCCTGACCGGGTGTCCAGTGCTTGTCACAGGCCCTGCCGAGCCCTGACCATCTGGCCGCTCCAGCCAGAGGGTCTTCACGTGGATTCCTCTGGCGGCTGTCGCTTTCTTTTCAACAATTCTTTCTTGAGGCCGTCTTTTGCCATGCTCTCGGTCACTCCAGACATATCTGGCGGATATTCTTCGTGGTTTGTGGTATATGCTCACGGCTCCCTGTTAACTACTTACTTCAGTCCTTTTGTTGTCCATGGGTGCAGTGGTATGGAGGGAAGAAGTCTTCTGGTTTTAAGAGTGGGGATGAATAAGACTCTGTACAGTCCACACTCCAGGTATTAGGGAAGCAGTGCGATTTCTACCATGTGATCACGCTGGGCCACACGCTGGGCCGTTTGACAGGAGATGTTAACGCCAACGGGCTGTGAGCAGACGGCAAGGAGAGAAAGCACAGGGCTTCGTCTTGGGCTCAGAGCTGGTGAGGACAGCAGACAGGGACGGAGAACAGGAGTCACCCTGGGACCCATGGTGTAGACACCGGACCCTTGTGGATGGCCAGCGGGAATGCAAAGTGCCCGGGCCGCTGTGAGAAACACTGAATTTCCACATGGTCAGGCAATTCCACCTCCAGGTAAACACCCCAAACAAGTGAAAACAGGGGCTCGAAGAGAGGTCTGCAACCCCCACATTCACGGCCGCACTGGGCACGAGCTGAAAGGTGAGAGCAGCCCTAGTGCTTGCGGACGGACGAACGGCTGAGCCCAGCGTGGTACCTACACACGAGGGAACGTGATTCAGTCTTAGAGGAGGACGTTCGCAGATGCTTCAACATGGGTGGATGCCGTGGGCATTGTGCTAGGTCAGAGAAGCTCGTCACGACGAGATGAACACTGAAGGGTTCCATGAATCCATGCACTTCGCGTGTCAAATGCAAGAGACAAAGTGGGACGGCGGTTGCCCGGGGCTGGGAGGGGCAGGGAATGGGGAGGTACTTAATTTTGCAGTAAGAAAAGAGCCCTGGAGTTGGGTGCTGGTGACAGTTGCACGTTATGAATGCATTTCATACCACTGAGCTGTACTGCACACTTAAAAAATGATTAAGATGGTAAATTTTACACTGTGTATTTTACCACAAGAGAAATGAGGAAAACCCCCCAACCTGATCAGCAGGCTGGATGGACTGTGACTGGGCAAGGGCAGAGTCAGAGATCTGACAGTCCCCCACAGGCGGGGGTCGGGGGACCTACGCCCCGCGTGACAGATGCACGACGTGGCTCCACCTAAGTATTACGACCAGAGCTGCGGACGTAGAGGTAAATGTTTTCCATCAACGGGTACGAGGAGTGCAACTTCTGCTGCGCAGCAGTCAGTCCGGCTGCTTTTTGCCTTGAGAAAGGGGACCAAAACGAACTCTTACATTAAATAACAAGCCCATGAAAGAGCGGGTGAAAGATACAAACCACAAGTGAACATAAGTCAGTGAGGTGAAAAGAAAACCCTATGCTAACAGGGTCATCAGGGCCAGTCGAAAAGCAAGTGAAACCCAGAAGTCACGGAGACAGAGGCCCGAAAAGCGAGGACTGGGGTTCACCACTGGGAACCTCCCATGATTCCATCCAACGAGCTGCCCTCGCCTGGGCTGGATCGGGGCCGCGCCGAGGAACCCCAGTGACCCCATGCCCAGAGAAAAGCCAGCCACAGAGCAGACGTGCTGAAGATGATTCGGTTTGTTTTGAAGCAGCTTGGGAAGGCTCAGAGACGATGGATTAAGTACGAAACCATAAAACTTTCGTCTCCCAAACAAAAATACACACACACACACACACACACACACACACACACACAGAGGCATGATTCGGGACCCCCAACACTAAGAATAAGCCTTCTTTTCAGACACATACGGAGACACACACCAAAAAAAATCTCTCAATACAGACCAGAAAGCAAAATTATGTAAGTGACACTCTCAGCCCCCATTCAGTTAAATCAGAAATTAACCACAGAAATATAATAAACACCCCCTTGCTTCTATTTTTATGAATTTTTAAGTCCTCTGGGGAAAAGAAAACCACTAAGCTTAAAGATCGAAATGGAAATTAAGAGCTATTCAGAAGTGAGTAGTAAGGTGAACACTACAGAGCTAAGTGTCTGAACTGTAGCCAACCAGCACCTGGAAGAGAAACGCGCGTCACAAGCCAAGACTGACCGTAAGCCTACAGCCCGCGAGACTGACGAGTAACGCTGAAAAGGAAGGATGAAGACTGCCGCAGAATTACAGAAAAAGGCAACGGTAAGTCTCAATGACACCAAAAGCTGTTTCTTATCAGTGATAAGAGGAAAAGAAGGTAACAAAGTATCTGAATCAAGAAAAGGAACACATTTAGAGAAGCTGCAGAGATCTGTGGAACGGCGCAACCTATGCAAAACTCTCACCAGTGAATTTGAAAATCGAGACATGCATGATTTCCAAGGAAAGCATGAGTTACAAATTTCATTCAGGAAAAAGTGAAAAATCTGGATTAGCTAAAACAACACAGAAGCTAAAATGAATACTGGGTGGGCCAAAAAGTCTGTGTTCTCTGTAAAAGAAAAGACGTTATTTTTCATTTTCACCACTCTGTTGACTTGGATATTTTGAGTTATGTCGGCCATCTTGTGGTAGAACTCTGTTCTCAATTAATGTCTCGATTTGTCGCTACAAACTTCAACTGGTCTACCTGACTGTGGCGCACCGTCCAGCAAGAAATCTCTAGCATGAAACTTCACAAACCACTTTTGACACGTTTAATCAGTCACATTCCTCCATATGCCGCACAAATCTTTTGCGTTTCAGGTGTTTTTACCCATCTTGAAATAATAAAGCATAATATGCTGAAAATGTTCTTCAATACTAAATGGCTGCACAAAATTTCGCCATTTTTTTAAGTTTTCAAAAAATGCACACTGATATGACAGCTGTCACAATACAATCTATCAAAATTGTTTTTAAACGAAGTTAAAGACAACTCAGTGCCACTAGAGCCATCTTATGTAAAAACAGAAGCAAAAACAAAAATGCCAAACATTTGGCTAACCCAATAAAAGCTTCAGCTCCGAAAAAAGCTTTTAGACCGCAGAAGAGTGTGGGTGAAGGAGTAAGAGCTGACTGAGTCAGTGCTCCTATCTATCAGCAACAATCAGAAAGAGTAGTTTTAAAGAAAGACTCAATTTGCAAGACTGTGATGAAGACAACTATGAAACTGCGCTGAATATAAAAGGCAGACATATTCATTGATGGAAGATTCGATTTCATAAAGATGATCATTCTCTCAAAAAAAGACTTGTTTTTTTGTTTCGTTTTTTTTAACTCAATGAAATTGCCGTAGAGAGCCACTTTCCCAGCACATGGCAACCTGATTTAAAAATCCCCATGGAAGAGGAAAAGGACAAGAACAGCCAGGACAGTTTTGAAGAGTACGAATAAATCTACAGGGATGAAAATGCACTGGTTGTGGGAGCACATCATAAACTACAGGAACGCAGGACAGCTAGAAACATAATACTATAAAATGTAGGTAAGAATATTCTTTTTATTTTGGCCTGGCTGGTGTAGCTCAGTGGATTGAGCGCGGGCTGGGAACCAGAGGGTCCCGGTTCGATGCCCTGTCGGGGCACATGCCTGGGTTGCAGGCCAGGTCCCCAGTGGGGGCCATGTGAGAGGCAACCATACATTGCTGTTTCTCTCCCTGTCTCCCTCCCTTTCCATCTCTCTAAAAAAAATAAAATCTTAAAAAAAAAATATATATATATATATATTTTTTAAAGATTTTATTTATTTATTTTTAGAGAGAGAAGAAGGGAGGGAGAAAGACTACAGGATTTAATAACATCTAAGATGGCATCAGTGACAAAGCGTGCCATTATTTTGTCATTGGGACAGAAAGTGCTGCCACGTCACCGACCTAAGCAACACCTCGGCTTCAGAGATGTTATACTGCGAGGAAATGAGATCTCCTTGTCTCAACAGGACTGTATCTCAGACACAGTACTGAGCGAAGAATAGGTTTCCAAATTCTAGATACTATGGATTTTTTCATAAATTATAGTCTTCAGTATTTTTAAAAATACATCTATGTAAAATGAAGATGAAAACATGCATGGGAATGATACACTTTGATATCACGTGTGCAAGGGGCTGGGCAGGAAGAGTTTATAACCTTTACCCACACCTCTTTAACACTGTATTTCTTATTAAAAAGAAAAAAGAAAAAAAGGGGCCACTTTTACACACATACTAAAAATAAAAGTGAGCTTCTCCTCCCGGTGAAGGGACAGATGCAATTTCTATCATGGCCCAGTGTCGGCGACACAATTTATGGAACGCTGATTCCTGAAACACGGCACAGAAACATCGCCTGCTCGACAGGCCTGAGATCGTCCTGCTGGCCGCCAGGGGGCGTGCGGGCGTGCGGGGAGGGGCGGGCACCAGAACCCACACCCACAGGGTGCCATGCGAACCCCTTTTCAAACTGGAGAGAGATGATGGTGGTCTCCTCTAGTACGTCCTGGATGTGTCAACTATTTTTACTTGAACATTTTAAAAAATAAAATTTAAGAAGGCACCGCGTACAATTTAAAATATGAGCTCTGCCAAGGTTTCAGGAAAAATAACTCTTACGTTCCACAAACTGTTTCACAGAAAAATGTGAATAGCTTTCAAACTCATTCCAGGTTGGCAAACCCCTTCTCCCAATGCTACAATGAGGACAACACGAGGAAAAATCACGCACGCTCTCGCCACTCCACGGAACAGAAGCGTGTGCAGTGCGCGTTCGCACACCCAGGCCGGGCCAGGCCACGCTGGCCGACCCCAACAGGGTGAAGGTGGTGCCACACGAGACGCCTCAGTGGGATTCGCGACACCCGTGCTCTTTACAAACGCGAACTGCCATGCAAACGTGACACTCAACACGGATTCCAGGTTTTGTTTTTTAAGAACCCTGACTAGACAGAAATTAAAAATTTTCTTAAGCTGGAAAAAGGATGCTTTCTAATTAACAACTTCTGGTGGTGTCGGGCCAGAAAAGCATGATGCACGTGTATCAGACTGACCTGAGGCACTGCTGACAAAATGCCTGGCAGGCTGTGATCTGGCTAATAAACCCAAGGCAGTTAACCGGAAACTATTACAACTAATAAAAGTTCAGTAAAGTGGCTGAAAACATACGACAGCAGGTATAACTAATTAGAAAATAATGGAATGATAATAATAAAAATGTTATCTATAATAAAATCCATAAAATTTTAAAAAAAAGATGCAAGGCCTATTCGTATGAAGAAAACAGTAAAACTATATCAAAGGGAAGGCCTTTCAAAAGATCTGTCTCAGTGGGCCGACTAAGTATTGTAAAGAAGTTGACATTCTGAGAAGAGAAAATAACAAGAATAGTCAAGAACAAGACATTATTAAAATGAAAATTTAGGGGAAATTTTCAGACCAAATATAGAAGCATTTAAGTATAATAATTACTTTAGATGTTGGTATCGGCATAGAAAAAGAGATCAATGAAATATGAATCCAAAACGGATCCAGCTAGATGAAGTTAATGTAAAAGAAGTGTATTAGAAAAAACACAATATTTTCAGAATCTTGCAAGCAAGCACGAAACCCAGAAGCCATAATGAAACACAGTGATAGATCTGAGCTGACAAAGACAACTTTCTGAAGGACAAGAGACCACTCCACAAAATCGCTCGCAGACAGCTCCCACAGACTGACCAGGGTAACGGCGTGAAGCCTAGGCAGCCCGGCTGGTTGGAGTGCCATCCCGATAAACCAAGGCTGTGGGTTCAGTCCGTGCTCAGGGCACATAAAAGAATCAACCAATGAATGGCACAAATAAGTGGAACAACAAACAGATGTTTTCCTCTCTGTCACTCTCTCCCTCTCTAAAATCAATAAATTTTAAAAAATAAATTAAAAATGCATGTATCAAGGACCCATGGACAGAGACAATGGAGGCGGGAGGACTGGACGTGGCGGTGGGGGTGAGTAGGGTTGGGGAGAGTAATAGGGGGAAATTGGGGACAACTGTAATTAAACAATACAAATTTACAAAAATATAAGGTTATGCAAGGAGCTTACAGAAAAATGGTAAATCCACCTTTAGCACATATGCTAGCCAAAACTGCAGCACCTTTTGTGAGAAATAAAATTAACAGTGTGGCTAAAGTCCCGAACCCTTCCCTTTTAACCCAGAGATAAAAAACAACAATAAAAAGATGAGCTAAAGAGAAAAATGGGCAAAGAATATGAACAATTCAGACTAGAAACAGCTGATCAAAATGGAAACATACAACAATGATGTTTCACTTGGAACTGAAGAAATTCAGGGGAAAACAAAGTTATTTAGTACCCACTGGACTGACAAAAATGAAGAACAGTATTAATGGGTGCACTTCGGGGAAGCAGGAGGGCCGAGTTTCAAACTAAACACACAGTTCTCTGTGTAGGGGACTGTCCCCCACCACGCCCTCTGGCACAGACGTAGGCAGGAATGGTCGTTTCCCAAGCTGTCCCTGAAAGTGAACAATGGAAACGACCCGAATGCCACCCACAAACAGTGACTCGCCAAATCACAGCATGCCCACCCGATGCGCATTACACAGCTGTTAAAGGGAGCGATCAACCCACACGTGCCGATAGCTGTGTAGGTATATTTACAGGAAAAAGGGCAGAAACGTAGAGTATGATCCTGCTTTCATAAGAAGATATACAGGCATATGTAAGTGAGAAAGTGACCCAAACTAAAATCCTGATGTAGTGAACTCAATGATTATTTTCGTATTTTGATTCAAAGTCTGTGTTGTTTCTATCTCCTTTTTAATTCATTCTTTGAAATCCACTGTGTTAAAAATTTTAAGTTTCATTATCTTGTCCGCAGCGCCCTGAGCTGCCTTTGGAATCGAAAGCCCTACACGATGTTCTCCTGAACTATTTCTGCAAGGTAATCTCCCTGCAACTCAACCACAACTCAGAAAGCTCTCTTCAGCCAAGGTGGTCTCAGTTACCCAGTGAACCTATCTGGGGTACCCCCAACCCCCAGACATTCCAGAAACATCTAAAACATGCTAACAGTATTTCCACCTCTCCTAGAATGTTTACACAGGCATCTTTCAGTGCATTGGATGACACTCCAACCAACCGAGTCACACCAGCCAGGGCTTTCTTTTTCTTTTTTTTTTATTTTAGAGAGAAGGGGAGGGAGAAAGGGAGAGGTGGGGGAAGGAGAGAGAAACATCGATTTGTTGTTCCACTTATTTATGCATTAATTGGCTGATTCTTTTATGTGCCCTGACTGGGGATGGAACCTGTGACTCTGACATATCAAGACGACACTCTAGCCAAGGCCTAAGAATTTTTCAAAACTGATGTAACACCAATCAACCCACAGATTCAAGAGCACAGTAAACCCCAAGCAAGATAAATACAATGATAACAGCAATAATTAGGTTTATCACGGTCAAACTGCTGAAAACAAAGATAAAGAGGGGATCCTAAAAGCAGAATGAAAGAATCACATTATCTACAAATAGCAAAAAGGTTTTGGGTCGCTTCACAATAGAAAATACAAAAAACAAAAGAAAAATGGAATGCCAACTTTTAAACTGCCCAATAAATAAAAGCGCCAATCTAGAATTTTGTAGCCAATGAAAATACCCTTCAAAAATGAAGGCGTGATAAAGGCCTTTCAAGCAGTATGGGAGTTAAATGCCCCCAGACCTGCACTGTAACTAATACTAAAAGAAGTTGTTCACACTAGAAAACAATAAATTAAGATGGGCCCTGGCTGGTGTAGCTCAGTGGATTGAGTGTGGGCTGGGAACCAAAGGATCCCGGTTCAATTCCCAGTCAGGGCACATGCCTGGGTTGCAGGCCAGGTCCCCAGTGAGGGCCATGTGAGAAGCAACCATACATTGCTGTTTCTCTCCCTCTCTTTCTCCCTCCCTTCCCCTCTCTCTAAAAATAAATAAAATCTTTAAAATAAAATAAAATAAAATAAATAAAGACGGAAGCACAAAACTGTATTTTAAAAAAGCACAAAGAGAAAGAACACTATCTAAAGCAACAATATAATGGCATTTACAACCACAAAACATACAACTACAGCACAGAGACTGCAGGGAGGCTGTGATGGCATCGATGCGACACAGACTGTCATACGCCAGACATAACCGATCTGTAGACTAACCATCAAAAAAAATACAATCAGGCACAAATAGAAAGCTAACAGAAGAGACAGAACAATAAGACACATTTTAATGGGCCAAAAGAAAGCAGGAAAAGGAGAAAAATATATGAAAAAAGAAAAGATTGTCAAAAAGAAAATGAATAGCAAGATGGTGGGTAGACTTAAAACCTACAATATCAGAAATTACACCAAAAAATAGTTCAAACAATCTAATTAAAGAATGAAGATTATAAGACTGGATAAAAGAACAAGACCAAAGTATAAAATGTTTATAACACACACACTTTAAATATAAGATTAAACATTTGTTGAAAATAAAAGGACAGAAAAAGTTTTGCCATGCAAACAATACCTAAACCAAAACTGGTGTGGCTGCATTACCATCAGACAAAGTGGGCATGACATACTCACACAGACACCAAGTGACATTTTAAAATGGTAAGTGTTGCTTCATGAAAAAGATACAATCTTAGATTGTGCGTACCAAATAATACAGCATCGAAGTATATAAAATAGCTTCTCCGATCATTTTCACCCTCTACAACTTCTCACATCGGACGCTGTATATTTAATTACTGTTCTCTTATCTCCCCCCAACACCCCCGGCAGCTTCCCACTGGGAAGGGCTTATTCTATCTTGATCTTCTTTACCCTCCCTTACCGGCCCGGCACAGAGCAGACACTCAATAAATATTTGAATTAATAAATTGGCCACTAGCAACTTATCTTCTTAGTGGTTACTTTAAAAGTCTGTATTTATACATTTATAATCTTCAGTTATGCAATCCTTTAGGTTAAATAGTACTTAGTAAATCTGTCAGCCAACATTTTTGCTAGAGTTTAAACAAAAACTTTGAAAAAAATGTTACTAGGAAATATTATGTTCTCATCATAAAATTAAACATCATCAAAATTTGCTTTGCTCCATTAAGCAAGCATATTTATGTATAGAGATATAGCTTCACATAAATGAAATAATACAATTATATAGTAGCTTTCATGTTTATTCAACTTCAGAGAAAATCCAAAAATGAGTCTGAAAGTAAGTTATTTATCTAAATACCAATTGTTCATTATGGTGACATAATACTATATGGTAAGGGAAATATGCCTAAGTTAAACAAATTCTTCAATTCCTGACATTTTTCAAGTGGGCAAAAAGGAAATCTTAAAAACCACACCTGCAAGTGGCAGTACGGAGATACAGAAAGTGATCTGACCTTTAATACATGAAGCGGGTTTTACAGCCACACGCACGCGCACAGTGGAGGTCGCTGGACAGGCTTCCGGTGGCACTGCGGCACGGCAGCTGCGCTGGAGATTGTAGACTTCACCGTGGAACTCGTTACAGTGAGCCAAGCATTTTCTTACGTTTGCACAATACATAGTTCCAAAATGAACATCATCGCTGAAGCGCTTGTTAAGCACTGTTGGCAATCAATGTTTCGTTTATACTTCATTTTACTTTAGTTATAGTATGTGGCTCTCTGAATGTCAGTACGTGAAATGTTAAGTTTGAACATAATAAGATAATCCCCTAAAATGAAGAGTCAGGACATCAAAACTTTGATCATTATTGCACCTATTTTTCTACAGAAAAATGGAAAATTTACATCATAATCCTCCCCAAAAAGGGAACAGACGCATTAGAAAATCACAGACTCGTTGGCATTGAACAGAATTTACAATGAACATTTTTGTGAACTGATGTACAGGATTAATGTACAATAAAATTTGCTTCACTATGATCATGCAAATAAAAATCCTCCAGTCATTTTTTTTGTTTGTTTTAGAAAAGGGTCTTAAAGATCTATTTCCATAAACATTTCTGGTGCAATTTAGGCAACGACGAAAATACAAAGCTATCCCGTATTACTTATTTGATAGATTGATAAACATGCCTTACACTGCTGAAATAGAACAGCATGTCTGGGAGAGCCGAGCTGATGAAATGTTTAAAAGCCAGCGTGTCTCGGTCCGACAGTCGCTGCCTGGACACGCAGCAGCCTCCCGCAACCACTGACGTCCGCACTGCTGTAAATGAGGAGTAAAATACTGAGAGAGTAAGACTCAAGTCAAAACATTTTTCAAAAATAAAAGGCAGTTTCATAAACATGAAGAAATCTCTAAAAAAAAAATAATCACATCAACTGTGATATACATTGGAAAATAGTAAAATGTCACTTTCCAAAATAGTTTCTTTATTATATCCCCCCTCTATTATAATCAATCTTGGAAATATACCATAAACATAATGGAGTATTATGTGAAAATGTTCCATTATTCAATGTGATAAATTTAATAATTTAGAATATGATTTTCTTTTCTAATGTTAACTATGAAAAAAGAACAGCACCCAAAATACTAAAATGAATTTGCTAGATATTAAGTAGTAGTAATATATACGTTTTGGTTCAAAATAACAGTTTATAAAACTGTAAAGGATACTGCCTTAAGTAATTTGTTTCAGTAATTTTGCAGATTACAATGAAGGGAAAAAAAAAAGATCTTCTTGAAATTCAAATAAATCTCCACTTCTCCCAGTCAGGACAGGTGGAATTTTATGGAAAGTCTGTAAAACTGGAAAATTCTCGAGTAGCTCATGTGGTTGGACGTACACTCCCACCCTCCTCCCACCCCAAACAACTTTTTTGGCTCCAAAATAAAGTACAATAATAAACTTTTGATGAAAAACTATGTTATGGGGCAATCCATCATAGGCTATGGCTAAATAAGAATTTACAGAAAGAGCACACCCCAGTTGTAGCATTTTTCATAAACATGCAACTCACTATAAAATACAAACACTTGCTTTCAAGAACAGCTTTATAAAGACACACTGCATCAATAAAATTTTTTTTCTTTCTGATTACCTTTACATTTTTATGAAGAACTGGAACTTTCCTAATGTGTACACATCAGATTTTATATTATAGTGTAGTAATTTGCATTTTCTGAACATCATGTTCAAGAGGAAATATCTATACACAATAACATTCTAGACTATTAAAAACTAATTCAAATTACAGAATTTTATTGATACAGTAGATTAATAAGAACTGAAAAGGGATGATAAAATGGAATAAAGAATTCAGTACATTATTTTATAACACATTCTTTAAAATTAAAATATTTTAAATCTCTCTTAAAATTTTCATTGCCACGGAGGGCAGAAAACTCGGGGACCAACACTGAGGTGTCAGACACTCCCACCACGGCAGGACGGGGGCTCAACTTGCGCCCCCCCCCGCCCCTGGGGCGTCTGGCAGGTGGGTTAGCACCTCTGGAGATCAGGGGCACCCAGGAATAAGCACTAGGTGAGATACACAAGGGACAGAGACCATTTAACTCTCCAACAAACAGTGACATCAAGAAATGACACCACTTGTTGAACAAAGAATTCTTCACAGTAAAACTGCAGAGTGTACAAATACAAACACTGACAGGGGACTGCTTAAGATCTATCCTAACAAACGCTTCCAATCAATAGATCCAATAAACAGTTGGGTACTGTCAGTTTAAAGCCACGGATAAAAGCTATACAAGCACTTTAGAAGTCAGAAACATTAAAAAAAAAAAAAAAGAAAAATATATTTACAAGTTTCTTCTTTAGTTTATTTCTACATAGCCATCGCAAATTACACTTTCAGGACACTCCATAGTCCATGTCACCACCACGCGTATGGCTTGCGTGTGTGACCACATGTACGAGGCCAGCAAACTAAGGTCCAACTGTCCACGTCCCAGCAGTCCCAGTTTGTGCATCAGAGGCTTTCCTCAGCCTCAAGCTTGACAAAAAATGACTTTTTAAAGCGTTCACATAGAAATTACTAATTACATTTGTTCATCGCCTTTCTCTTTTAGAACTTCTCCGCCGTACCTTAAAAGAAAAATCACCATGTTTAATTAAAATGGGTACACATTTATAAGACATAGCAATAATAATTATTATTTTTAAACCAATCATTCTTACTTATTCCTGATTTTCTTTGCTTTTCCTTCCTTGAAACCTTTCTACTAATTTAACTTGCTGCCTTGGCATCACTTATGTAGACCTATGTAATACTTGAATGTTCATAAATAGCTTTTCCCAGAATAGGAGAAAATTACTTTTCTATTTAATAATTTCCAAAAGAAATGAACACAATATCAACAATAAGTAAAACAACTGCAAATATCTTTGTACTTATATTTCTGTGGTAACATAACATTTGGTACTTAGAAACTTAGGCTTACAGCTGTTTTTCTGGGAAAATACTTACTGAGTTTAGATCCTAACGACTATCAAATAAATGAAAGTAATCTGAAATTCAGATGTATTACCATTAACTGGCAATAGCTAACGAAAGCATGAAACTTAAGTTCAAAAAAGATCAGTACTAACAACAGGAATATAAACAGAACAGAACTTTAATTTAATCATTTTCCTTTGATGAAGATATTGGAGACTATTCCACCTTATTTTTATATCCTAAAACACTCTGTAGGAAACACGCCCAGCTAGTCTGAGACCACGATGCGGCGAACTCATGTTCTCCCGTGGTCTGAACCCACTCACACAAACAAAGCCCAGCGCGGCCAGAAGAGGAGTGGGGTCGTCTCCAGGACTTGGCCACAGAGCACACACTCCTCAAGTGAGACGGCTGGCTGAGCGATCTCCACTCAGCATCGGTACTATCAAGAGAACAGCTCTAAGCCCTGGCTGGTGTAGCTCAGTGGATTGAGCGCGGGCTGGGAACCAAGCGGTCCCGGTTCGATTCCCGGTCAGGGCACATGCCTGGGTTGTGGGCCAGGTCCCCGTGAGGGCCATGTGAGAGGCAACCATACATTGCTGTTTCTCTCCCTCTCTTTCTCCCTCCCTTCCCCTCTCTCTAAAAAATAAAATAAAAATAAAATCTTTAAAAAAAAAAAAAAAAAAAAAAAAAAAGAGAACAGCTCTTACTTATATGCTTGATTCCTGTTCTTCCAAAGAGAAATATCTGAGATGTGGAACCAGTCGTTACTTAAATAATTAAAAAAGTATCTCAGGAAGCACCACATTCTGTGGCAAGATTCTTTTCACACGCATGAAAATATGCAGTCCCGGGATTCACGCATACGAGCAAAGCTCCGTGTGAGGAAAAATTATTCCCGTGAGGGCAAGCGTGAATCATGTCAGTGGAAAAAGAATTTTCTAATGGGAATTTGGCAAAAATGTTTCTTAAGAAATTCTCTGACTTGCTGAGTCTCTTTCCCCGAAGCCAAGAAGCTTAAGTTAATGAATCCCTGCCTCAATGTTTTATGGTCCTAAGAGTTAAAAGCCCTAGCTAGCTTACCCTCAATTTACTTGTCTCCTGTTTAATGTACTACCCTGGTCCTGTCTGCCACCGGACCTGAATTTACATCCTAATGCTCTGTACCCCAAATGTTTACCTTACTGAGTAAACCTACCGCTTATCTATCCCCTTCCCACATATCTTCGTGACCTAGCTGAAAACCCCTGATTCTGGCATGGGTTCATGAATAACCAATCCAATGCAGATGTATCCTAAAACTTCTAATAAAAAGCCCGGCTGAGCTACGCCCGGGGCCTTTCCAAGATGGAGGGAAAGACCCGTGGCACTGGAACTCCTTCTCCAAGCCTGTCTCTGGGTGAGATTGATTCATGCGATCGGTTACGGTCCCCCATGGATTTCGCTGGGATGAAATCCCAGCATCAACATTCTACCTTTGTAAAAGAAGTGTCTATTACCAATTTTATTAATTCCAAAGGCTGATTTTAGTTAAAGATATTTTATTCTATATGATCGACTAACTTCTAGTTTCTACCGTGCAACTCAAACAAAATTAATGAATCATGAACAATAGTATATTTAATAGGTACCGGTGCTCTAAAATCGAGTCATAAAAATGCCTGAAGTGCCAGCACCATACTGGTCTTGTTCTTCTCTACATTTAGTTTGAACCTGACCTTTACACTTTCACTAGGCTACATCCATTCTCACTTAGTGTCAGGCTTCCAAAGAAGATGTGTTCTCTGTCACACAAGCTGGTAGAGGAAACAATGCTAAGAGTAATGAAGAAAAATCTGTCAATACTTAGAATTATAAGTAACAGTGAGTGCTAAGTAGCTGTGACCAAATACCAACCAACCCTATTTCCACAGCCTGCCCTGTCACACACGGCGCTCAGCAAACACATACATTCACTGGAGAAACCTCCTCCTCTTCTGCTTCCTCTGGTGGAACATCTTCGGTGACAGGGGAGCCGCCCTGAAACACGTCCACTTCTTCACTGGAGTCGTTCTCTTTAGCAGCTGCTTGTTTGGAGCGTCCTGCACGGCTAGAGTAAAACACAAGTAAAATACAATGAACGCTCTGATCTTTAAGTAGATTTATACCTCGTTAAAGGGAGTAATTTAAATATTTCATGAATTCTCAGATTATCATTTTAATGTTTAATTACCTTATAAAACAAGAAATATTATTCTTATACTCTGCACCCCAAACCGGTGTTTAATCCTAGAATGTTACACACAAAGATCAAGCAAGTAACAAAAACAAGTGTGACTGAGACCAACACCACAAAGGAATGAAAATTGTAACTCAAACCCTGCCCTTCCATCTTTCCCAACGAGCAAAAGGCATCTGTACCTCCTAAGCTGATCAAAGCAGAGAATCCAGTCTTCCTTATGAGTATACCACTCTTGACCTGCCCCAGTGGACTCAGTTTGCAAAGAAATCTCAAATCCATTCACTTGGCCCTGTCTCTATCGCTATGATGTATTTCCAAGCCCTCCTCATCTCTTCATTCTTCTCTTAACAAAGTCATCTTTTAAAACAGTACACACAGCTAAGGCCACGCCCCCCTGAATGGCTGCCTACTGCACCTGGAGGGATTCTGCGCGTCTCTTCACGCCGCCTTCCAGGCCCTGCACTCGGGCCCACTGGGATCTCTTTCCAGTCCCTGCAATCCAGCACCCCGCTGCCATCCTTCAGCTCTGAATCTACCAAGATTGTCCCTGCTTCATAACCTCCAAACTCAGTGATCTCTCCACCTGAAATGTTCCTCTCTCTGCATTCTGTCAGCCTAATTCCTATTATTCCCAAGGAATCAACTTGTCACTTTCCCAGGAGAAAACTTCCCTAATCTCCCAGCTCTCCCATTACACCTTTACGGTAGCCTACATTTTTCTTGACCAGGGACTGAACCTGCACCCAGCCATATGCCCGGGCTGAGAATTGAACCTGCGAGCTTTCAGTCCATGGGACGACGCTCCAACCAACTTCTGTTGTTTTGTCCAGATGTACCAGTCAGGGCAATCTTTTGTATTGTTTTTTAATTCCATTTCATTGATTTCCACTGTGATCTTTATTTCTTCCTTCCTTCTGCTCACTTTGGGCATTGTTTGTGGACTCTTTTTCTAGTTCCTTTCAGGGAAAGGTTAGTTTGGGATTTTTCTTGGTTTTTGAGGTAGTCCTATAATGCTGTGAATTTCCCTTATGGTTGCTTTTGCTGTGTCTCATAGATTTTGGGTTGTTGTATTTATTTTCATTTGCCTCAAGGCAACTTTTTAAAAAATATATTTTATTTATTTATTTTTAGAGAGGGGGAAGGGAGAAAAAGAGGGAGAGAAACATCAATGTGTGGTTGCCTCTTGTGCCCCGCCCTGCCCCGGGACCTGGCCTGCAACCCAGGCTTGTGCCCTGACTGGGAATCGAACCTGCGACCCCTTTGGTTTGCAGGCCTTGTGCTCCATCCACTGAGGTACATCAGCCAGGGCAGCTCAAGGCATCTTTTGATTTCTTCCTTGACCTCGTTAAACTATTCATTGTCTAGTAACATGTTATTTAGCTTCCACATTGTATGTTTTTCAGTTTTTTCTTTTAATTGATTTATAGTCTCATTTCATTGATTCAGAGAAGATGCTTCAGATTATATTAATCTTAAATTCAATGAGATTTGTTTGGTGGCCTAACCTAGAAAATGTTTCATGTGCCCTTGAAAAGAATGTATATTCTGCTGCTTTGGGGTGGAATGCTCTGAAGATAACAATTAAACCCACCTGGTCCACTGTGTCACTGAAGGCCACTGTTTCTTTGTTGATTTCCTGTCTGGAAGACCTAACCGTTCAAGTAAGTCACTGGGGTGTTAACGTCCCCTCCTATGACTGCACTGCTGTGGCTCTCTCCCTTCCGGGCCAGCAGGATGCTTCACACGCTCAGGTGCTCCTGTGCTGGGCTGATCTCTTTATTACGCAGTGTCTCCCTCTGCCTATGAGGGCTTTTGTTTTAGAGTCTATTTTGTCTGACATAAGTATTGCTTCCCCAGCTTTTTTTAACTTCTATTTGCATAAAATATCTCTTCCTATCCTTTTAGTCTGTGTGCATCTTTCATTCTGAGGTGGGTCTCTTATGTAGATAGCATGGAGATGAGTCCTGTTTTGTAATCCAATCAGCTACCCTATGTCTTTTGATTGGAGCACTTGAGCCATTTACATTTAAATAGATTACTGATAGGTGCATATTTACTGCTACTTATTCTTTATAACTATGCTCCTGTTTTTTTTCCTTCTTCTTAAAGGAGACCCTTTAACATCTGTTGAAATACTGGTTTGGTGCTAAAGAACTTCGTCAGCTTTTTCTTGTCTGGGAAGCTCACTACTTCTCCTTCCATTTTATTTTTTATTTATTTATTTTTTTAAAGATTTTATTTATTTATTTTTAGAGAGAGGGGAAGGGAGGGAGAGAGGGAGAGAAACAGCAATGTATGGTTGCTCCTCACATGGCCCTCAGTGGGGACCTGGCCTGCAACCCAGGCATGTGCCCTGACTGGGAATCGAACCGGGACCCTTTGGTTCCCAGCCCGTGCTCAATCCACTGAACTACACCAGCCAGGGTCTCCTTCCATTTTAAATGACAGCCTTGCAGAATAGAGTAGTCTTGGTTGAAGGTCTTTGCTTTTCATCACTTTGAATATTTTATGACAATCCCTTCTGGCCAGAGATGTTTCCGTTGAGAAATCAGTTGACAGTCTTATGGGAGCCCCCTTGTAGGTAACTGTCTTTCTCTTCCTGCTTTTAAGATTCCCTTTGGGTTTTTTTGTTACTGTATTTTTTCCATTATCATTTATCCTCCATATAGTCTTCTACCTCCAGTTTTTTGTCTTGAACCTTCGGGGTTTTCATTATGCTTCCTGGTGTGGGCCTCATTGCGTCCATTATGTGTGGGGCCCTCTGGCTTCCTAGACGTGTGTGTCTTTTTTCCCCATCAGGTTAGGGAAGTTTTCAGTCACTGTTTCTTCAAACAGGTTCTTGATCCCTTGCTCTCTCTCTTCTCCTTCTGGTAACCCTGTGATGTGGATGTTTTACACTTCATGTTGTCCCAAAGGGCCCTTAAACTATTATTTTTTTAGAATTCTTTTACTTTTTGCTGCTCTGATTGGGTGTTTGCTACTACCTTGTCTTAAACATCACTGATTCAATCCTCTGCTCTATCCAACCTACTATTTATTCTTTCTAGTGTATTCTTCATTTCAACTACTGTCTTCTTCATTTCTGACTGGTTCTTTTTTACTGTTTCTATGTCCTCTTTTATACTTACTATCCCTTGGCCTTGTGAAGGACAGGTTCTGCACTGGTTGGATGTATGAGGGAAAAACACCCAGTCCTGGGGCCATACAGCTCAGTCTGTCCCAGATTTTTCCCTGTCCTTCTGGAAAGCCTGCCCTCGGCAGGGTGGGGTGCCCATGAGTTGTGAGGGCAGGCTCAGTGCACTGGGCTGGAGGACAGGTGTGGGGCATCACCCCTGCCCCCCAATGCACAACTCAGTCTCTGACACTGGGGTCTCCACACCAGTGCCCGAGAGTGCTGGCTTCTCTGGAGGATGTGAGGAGGGTGGGGCCAGGGCACCCCCCCAAGGCTGATGCCATAAAGAAGGTATTGCTGGACCCAAGAAGGCTGGCATCTGTGGGCAGGGTGGGAGGACTCAGCACAGGGACCTGGCAGTTCTCCCTGTAATTCTCTCCCTGGAGTCACATAGCCCTGTCTCTCCTCACACAACCCAGTCAGATTGGAGCTGCCCTCCCTCTGCTGGAGCCAGGAGTGAGTGGCTGGCCCTTTAAGAGGGTGCCTGGGTTCCTAGCAGAATCCAGTCTCTCCCTGGCAGACAGAATCCCCGCTGGTTTTCACAGCCAGATTCTAGGTGGTCTCCTCTTCCTGGCTCTGGTGCTCTGAGCCAGGGTGCTGGGGTGGGGTTGGGACCCCACTTCTCCTCAGAGGGGACCTTTTGCAGCTGAGGTCTCTCTCCAGAGTCTCGGTCACCGCACAGGGGTGCGATGCCAACTCTTTTGCTTCTGCGCCCTTCCTACTACCAGCCTCAATGTGGCTTATTCTGCGAACCCTTGGTTGTAAGATTTCTGTTGAGCTAGCCTTCAGATGGCTGTTCAGGGTGACGGTTCTGTATTTTAGCTGTGATTCCATTTGGTCCTGGGAGGAGGAGAGTGTACCTTCCACCTACTCTGCTGCCATCTTGGATCTCCCCAAGCCTTTTTTGTAACTTGATTTTTTTCCCCACAATTAACGGAAGAAAATACAGGTATTACACAGAAAATAATGCATTGGTTCTTGAATCCATTGAAGACAGAAGAAGAAAAACAGGCAAATGTAACATGTTATTTTACCAGCTCTAAAACAAAACATCATAGTGAAGGGACAGTAGATTGCAACATAATAGAATCTGTGTTGATTTTTTAAAAGAAATATTTGTTTTAGAACATTAATGTGAGGACTAGTGTAATTTTAGGAGAGAACATGATAATAATTAAGCCCTTAATTTTATGATGCCCAAATATAAACAAATTAAAGTTATGAGCCTGAAATATGTTTATCCCCATTATTCCCTTGTTATAAAATTAACCATGGGAATTTAACATTCCTTAAAAATTATTTTTTTAAAACAAGTGACTTTCCATGGTTGAATCCAAATTACATTGAAGCGGCCAGGAAAATGTGCTTACCTTTACTTTTTACCTGAGGGAAAAATTAAATGGAAGAAAACACGAAGTACCTATCTAGACACTCAGGCAACTTTTCCTCTTCCTGTGTAATACACAGGAAGAGGAAGAACTTTTGAGATAACTTTTCACCAGAGTGCGCTGGCGACTATGAAAAATGAAGCTTACTATGTAGGTATGCGACAGGACTGCGCTGAGAAAAACTGGAGATCTGCCTAATCAGAGACATGCCATACTATTTCAGTTAAATAAGTGAGAAGAAAGAGTGAAAAATTTACAAATTAGAGCATAAATGTTCCCGTCACTTTAAAACTGTAGATGGAGATCTGTTATTACAACTGCCATAGAAACAAGTGACTGTGTGACCACCCAAAACTATCTGTATGTGGATATAGATGTGTTAATCTGATCAGAAGACAAAAAAATCAATACATCATAAACTGAGATCAGTGGCATGTGATAACTTCTGTGGGTGCAACTGAAGAAAAACGATGCCTGTAACTTTCCTACACAGTTCAAAGAATAAAAGCAAAAACTTATAAAAGCTATTTTTAAAAAAGTTACTGAGGAAAGACATGAAAAACTGTAGTATGGAATGATAAGGCAACCTGGTCAATATGCTGTGATTATTTAAAAATACCTTAACACTTTTCATACCGCTCACGAGTTTTCTCGTGTTTCGCACGCCATCTGTTAAGGACCGCATCACGAGATGATTTAATTAACATGTAGTTTGCCCAAAAACCTGCAGTCCCCTGGCGTATGTCTTAGAGATTTCTACGCGATACGAAATGTGTTAACACCTCTTCAGGTACCATAAAGTCTGTATTGGAACTAATAAACTGTTCGGTATTCATTAAGTAAAGATTTGTTTAAAACCTGTAAAAATGTACAGAAGTTACCAAAGGGTTAACTGTGATATCAATCACCTAGGTAAGTTTATAAAAATTTTGTCTTACCTAATATATTGGGGCTAACTATGTGGCATTGAAATGCAGCCCTATGTATATTTAGAAATTTATAAGCTTTTGCAAAAGAATTTGAAATTGTTTGAAATTTAACATTATTTACAACTTACACATTTTTGGGGGGCTGTGATGGTGATGGCGTTTTTGATGGTCTTCCTCGTCCTTTCTGTGGGACGGCCTGTGTGGGCTCAACTGCACTAGTTTCAGGAGACTCTGCTCTGCTTTGGGAGACCCAAATGTGGATAGCATCAAATTACGGTTTCCAACAGAGAACTACATGCATGCAGTTGGCGCTGCCCGTGCTCACCTCTGCTGAGCCCTCCGGGATGGCCGGTGCTGTTTGCTTTTGGACTTCGGTTCTGCGTTTCCACTTTGTCTTTCCTCTTCTTCCTCTTCGTCCGCTACTGAAGGTCCGGATTTTTTTTTGCTTCCTTTTTTAGAAGCTTTCACTGTGGGCTCTTCCTTTGCGGCGCCTCCCCCTCCAGAAGGTTTGGGCGGTCGGCCTCGTTTCCCTTTCTTGGGTGGACTGTTCTGTTCGTCCTCGTTCTCTAAGAGATCCTCTTTGAGCCTCTTCTCCTCAGGCCACTGCTGCTCGTCCGACTCGGACGCCGTGTGGCCTCTCTTCCGTCCACGCTGGCCGCCTTTGGGTCTCTGCTCCTGGGACAGCTTCGTCAGGTCATCCAGGCCTAGTTTCTCCTCTGAGTCGGCGGCAGGCGTTTTTTTCCGGCTTCTGGGTTTGTCTAATTCAGACTAGGAATAAAAATCACAATGTCAAGTGTAAAATTATTAGTAAGCATATTTTGAAGAATAACATACAGAAAAGCTGTTACCAACTTTTGTCATGAAATGTAATTAAAGTGCAGAGTTCTTAAATACATCAGAACCATAACTTTACTTGCTTTTATTAGTAGTTGTTTTTGTTTTTTTTAAGATTTTATTTATCCATCTTTAGAGACAGGGAAAGGAGGAAGAGAGTAGAAGAGAAACATCATTGTGTGAGAGAGACATTGATCGGTTGCCTCCCACATGACCCTGACTGGGGACCTGGCCTGCAACCCAGGCATGTGCTCTGACTGGGAATCGAACTGATGACCTTTGGGTTCACAGGACAGCATTCAGTACAGTGAGTCACACCAGCCTGGGCTATTATTTTAATTTAAAAAATTATCCGAGGTAAGAGGGTATTTATTTATTTTTACTTAAGCTAGAGAGCCTCAAATGGGAACCTCTCAAGACCAGTATTTTATTAAATTATAAATTTTAGTGAAAAGCTATCTCATAAAAAGAACATTCTAAATTCAATGCCTGAATAATGGATTACTGTATTAAAGTATAAGGGTTCTGTTTTGATATTCAATGTGAATAATTCTACCACACAGTAAATAAGAAATATCAGCTATCATATATCATTTTAAACATCATAAAAGGACTGTTTTATAAATGAAAGTTGCAAAATACAAAAGTAGAACAAATCATTTATGAAGTTTTAAACACACTTCTGAATCCAATACACTGCTTCTTTCCAGGTACAACTAACTAACAACAAAAATAATTTAAGCCCGGCTGGTGTAGCTCAGTGGATTGAGTGCGGGCTGGGAACCAGAGGGTCCCGGTTCGATTCCCAGTTGGGGCACATGCCTGGGTTGCGGGCCAGGTCCCCAGTGAGGGCCGTGTGAGGGGCAACCATACATTGCTCTTTCTCCCTCCCTTCTCCTCTCTCTGAAAATAAATAAATCTTAAAAAAATAATAATAATAATAATTTAAAAACCAGCGACTTTCAAATTTAAAATAAAATCCTAGTCTACATTCAGAGAATTTATACATTTATTAGCAGATGGAAACTGAGAAAATTCTCCAAAGAAGCAAAGAGTAATATGTATGAACACATACAATACTCTCCAAATGCACACACACAATATACACATATCCACAAATACAGGTATTTGTAAGTTAACTTCCAAAAGTCTGTAGCAATTTAGTCTTAAAAATCAGTAAAAACAAAAATGACCTGACTACCTGTAATTTTAAATGTTTAATTAGTCAGCTGCATTTCCTATCTGTGAACTGCCTAATTATCATATGTCATTAGTATTATGGCCCTCCCCATTTGTTTACTGCAGTCTCAGCGATCTGACCTATACTACATTCCTACACTCTTCTGTGTATCCTAGAGTTGCCTTTCCTACTTGTTACGGACCGAACTGTGTCTGCACCAGACTCAGTGGCTGCAGCCACTAAAGGGCCGGGACGGCATTTAGGGACGGGGCCACGAGGGCGGGGCCCTCAGAAGAGACACCAGAGAGTGCTCTGCCTCTCTTCCCACCGTGGGAGGACACCACGGGGAGGGGCCGTGCGCTGACCAGGAAGAAAGCCCTCCCTCCCCAGGACTGAACCGGCCGGCGCTACGCACTTACACCCCCAGCCTTCGGAACTGGTAGAACATTCGCTTCTGTTGTTTGAGGTGCCCAGTAGTCGATGGTATTTTGTTATGGCAGCCTGAGCAGATGCGACATTAGTTTATCTTGTTTTTAAAAACTGAATGGGAGATGAAGTTGTAAACTGTTTTGCCTACTCTCACCCTCAAAGAGACAATCATTCCAAAATCACTGATTTGTCATGTTTCCTTTATTCTTTATTGTGTTTTAAAAATTAATGTTTTGGGGCTATTGTAACAGCAGTGCAGTATTTTGGGGCTATCATCATTTCTCCTCTTTTTTGTATTCATTTATTCTTCCACATGGACTTAAATCACACTGGAATTTTACCATTATATATACACTTAGAAAAAGTGGTCATCTTTTAAATTCAATTTTCCCATGAAGGAACATGGCATGTCTTCTCTGTCGAAGTCTGTTTCTCAGTTTTGAAATTTTATCCACATAGGCTTTCACTACTTCTTTTTACGGTCATGGTTAACTCTGTCTGTCCGCCTGCCTAACTGTGCTGCTGCAGTGGTAACTGTGGTGACGTCAGGCCCCTTGCCCCCAAGTGCAGACCGAGTGCACAGTACCACCACCAGAGCAGCGTTAGTTACTAAACACACACATATAGACACGGGGCCGCCATGCTACACTCACAGTTTCTGAATCACTTCTCTCATTTTTAACAGTACAAAAATAAAAATGACTTTCTCTTCTTATTCACTATCATACTTCTGACTTCTATCTCTTGTCCTCTTGAAATGACCAAACATTCTAGAACAATTTTTAGTACTAGTGGTGAGAGGTTGCTTGCTTTGTTCCTAGTTTTTCATAGAAACGCTTCGAGTATTTTGCCCTTAGGAAGAATACAACTAAATCATTCACTACTAATTTACACAGACAAAACTTTTAGCATGTTACGGATGTATACTTTTGGTATTGGTTTATTAAGAATTCACATTTAAAAATTCACGTCTTCGGCATGACCTGAGATTCTCTTGTTAATATTTTTCTCTTATGTATTAATATCCTATATTGAGAGATCTTTTTTTTAGCATTAAATTATCCTTGCATTCCAGGAAACATAGACCTATAAATGACTGGTTTTAATTTGTTAGTATTTATTTAGTTTTTTACATAAATTAAAAATTGTTGTTACTCAGAGATGGGAAGATAAAATAAATATTATATTAAAACTAAGTTTAAAGTGTCACCTCCAATTTTAAATGTTGGGATTCACTTGGATGTCCAAAGATCTAAAAGGATGGTTTAATTCCTTTATGCAATGGAAAAGGTTAGTGATAAACAGGAAATCTGCTTTTTTTTTGAGAACACCATAAAATAATATATTTTGCTAAGGCACTACATTTTCTAATTTCCTTTTCACTTTGCATTGCATTGTTTTAAGAGCAGAAGGAGTATAAAGCTGAGGTTAGGAGCAGAAAATGGGGAAAACATGTTACTTGTAAAACTGTCATTTGAACATAAATGTATACGGAGAGTTCCTTTCCAGTGAAATGTAAACATGAAGCTAGAAGTAGGCAAAGAAGGCCGTACTCCTTCACTGTAATTCATGGGTCTCCTAATTCTGACCTCTTTGAGGATTTCAGTTGCAACTGAATCAATAGGTTCTGGTGCTTTGGAAACGAATGTAACGTTACACAAGAGAGAGCCAAAGGCCTTCATTATAAATATACAAACAATCCCCAAAGCTCAGAAATTCAAACTGTTCTATGAGAAATAGAGACTGTGTTTGGCATTGCTTCGTAAGGTAAAACTAGATGTGGAATTTATAGAATAAAAAATATTAAGAATCAAAACCACGTTTCCCAAACGTGAGGGGCTAGTGGAGGGGGGGGGGCAGCCAGTGGCTGTGGGCCTGGTTCCCGTCCCCAGCGAAGGAGGGGAACACAGGCACTCCTGCACCGAAGGCACTTCAAGCCCGGGTGGCCCATTCTCATAAGTGACAATGAAGGAATTGCCACACGAGGTGAGAGTCAGGACAAGATATAAAGACCTTTTCCAATTCAAGGATCACTTTCTGTAAATCCAGATAAGAGCATTCTTTTCTGGCTAGGCAATCAATTTTTAATTCTGCTTGGGTAAAATTTTTAAAGAGTCAAGAAAAATCAGAATTAACAGAAGAGAAAGTAAAGACTTAATAAGAATTTTAATACAATCTTTTAAGTGGAAAGAGAAACAATCTGGCAAAATGAATTACGGACGAAACTTGCACACGACTGAACATGAACTTCCTGGCTATGACGCTGGGCCCGGGACAGACAAGGCAGTAATACAGGGCCGCCAAAAGTAGGTTCACAGCTATGAGTGCCCCAAAGCTTATCCTTGTATTATTTATTAATTACTGTATCATTTGTCTTCTTTTTCTGTAAACTTACTTTTGCCCCGTCATGTATCCCAGGGAAAGCAGAAGTATTTTATTAATGACCTTCCACCTTTATTAATTTAGTAGATTCAAACATATTAACTTTTATAGTAATCATTAATCAACAATATTAATCTTTATAACGATAATTCATATGGGCTAATTCATTTATTCTGATAAATCTTACTAGGTTAGTATTCACATTTTACAGAAAAAGAAACTGATTCAGAGAGCCTACTCAGATATTACAGAAGTGCGTAGAGCAAACCCAGCAAGTCCGAACGGCCCACTGATCCAGGCCATCCGGGTGGATGGCATCCACAGCTGTATTCTGTATCTGCACCCAAACCACCAAACTTGTCTTCACATGACATTTACAAACTGTATCTATCATAGAAGGTACTGTTGCTAGTTAAGATTTAAAAACTAAACAAGGACTGTATGAGAACTGTAGCATTTATCTTTACTAGAAGCTTATTTAGTGGTTAAAGGATCAAGAAATCACTAAAATGCAGGAGCCTTTAAGGACCCCCATTCTGTTTCCTTTCTCTAAGGCGAAGTCTAAACTACTGTGTTTAAAAAAAAAAAAAAGGCAAACAAAATAAAAAACAAGCAGCCTGAGTATGAAACTGGCATGCTGGAGTCCAAAGTCCTAAAGGAAAAGATTACCTAGTAGAATGACAAAAAACACAAGGAATTCAATATACTTAAATTACATGGCAGACGGTAATCGCAAACTCAAATTTCTAATTAAAACCTTTAAAGCAAAATTACATGTCAAATTTGAGAATAATGTTAACTGGTTTCAGTGTAAAAAATATCATTTATAGTAAAGTAATAACAACAACAACAATTACAAAATCAAACCAAACAGCTCACCCTTACAAGATCAGAGTCGTCTCTCTTGTCACTTTTTTTTCCCGGCAAAGGTGAAGACATTGTGTAATCTTCATTTTCACTGTGATCCATTTCAGAACTATCAAGCCTTTTAATACAGATATTTATAATTGTTATTATACTCAAATAACCTTAAAAGCTTTTTCTGTTCTCTAATGTAGCTTTATTAAAAAAAGGTTCATTACATTCAAAAAGTATTGGTTTTATTCTATCATACTTAGCACCAAATTAACAAGTGAAAAAGCACATTTAACAAAAATGGAAGTAAAAAATCACAAATTTACTTTTTTCCTAATTCTTTTTAAAACCTAAATTCTGTAGTGGAGTGGGAACATAAAGTCAGTTGAAACTTCCCTTGTTAGAAAGTTGGACTGGCCTACATCAGCCCCTGCCTCATCCCCACGGACACCTGCTCTCCGCACACGTGATGGCCTCCGACACACCAGAAGTCACTAGCTTCATTACTGCTCCCTCCCCGCCAGCAGGTCTGCATGGCTGTTCTGCCTGTTTACCCACCCATGTGCACTCAAGCACGTGGGTCAGGGCCTGGCATGAAGCAGGCGCCTACTCCATGCTTTCATGCATTGGTAGGAAGGCTCAGTCTTCTGTCCTGGGTGATCGCATCCGTATTGGGTTTTAAAACCCATTTAAACATTATTGAACCCTGAATTTTTCAATCTCAGGCTAAGAAGCTAGCCCAAATTACAGACTCTTACGTCCAGCTGCCCACTCGCTTGAATTTCTAGCAGGCATCTCACCCTTACCACAGCCAAAACTGTTGTTTGGACACCTCTTTTCCTCACCTCCCCAAACCACGCACGCATGCACTCACACGCCACAGCCTATTCCTCCTCACAGATTCATATCTCAGTTAATGGTGACATCGTCTACACGGGGATTCAGGCAAAAATCCAAGGTACATCCTTAAACCGTCCTTTCCCCTAACTGTACACAACTAATCCACCGGCAAGACCATTTTGATCTACCATCAAAATAAATCCCAGGTTTTACTGTTTACGATCTTCCCCTCTCTTTATCTCTTCCCTAAAACACTATCAGCTGACTCCTAACTGGTTTTCTATCTCCATTCTAGCTTCTCTGTTCTCTAAATAATCAGGGCAATCTTTAAAAGCACAGATTAGGCCACAAGGCTCCACAACAGTATCACCCAGCTGTACTTAGAAATTCACAAAGTCCAAACCTCTTCTGGCTACCTCTCAACTTCATCTCTGACCCATTACTCGCTCAGTCCGACTCTCCAACCAAACACACTCGTAGCTCCTTCTCTTAGAGTCCTAGTAAGCAAATGGGCTTTGCGTGGGAAAAATGGCGAAATATGATTAGTCAAAGGATGAAAGTTAGTTTACCGAAGTACACTGAAAAAGTATAGTAGGAAAATTAGAAGTCATTTGTTTTCAGTAGCAACAATGGGAGCTGAGGACAAGGTAAAATTTTAATTATCCTGAAAACAAATGAGGGGAGCCAATTAAGATTTCTAAGCAGTGAAATAACCTTAACGCAGCAGCATTTAAGAAAGATTACTGAGCAGTGGTATGGTCCACTCGGCCAGAGGAGGAAGGCAGGCAAACGGCCACACACAGCAGTCAGAACGGATGGAACGCCGCTGGCCGGAGGAGCAGCGCACCGCGCTGCAGGGAAACCTAACTGGCCACACTCTGCAGGAGGGAGAGTCAACGGCAGTCTGGAGGCCTTTAGCCCAGGTGACCTGGTGAATTCAATCATCTTTGATTATACCCAGGAATCCAGGGAAAAAACCCAGTAATTTAGAAATTACTTGCTGGAACTGTTTTGGTCATTTTAAGAATGAGGATATTCACTAGAAAATGTCCAAATGATATGGGTCCCACTTCAGTCACTTAGGTATAAGCAACTAATATACATTAATATAGGAATCTAGAACAAATAAGAACTACAGATGTAATTTTTATTTTATTCTTATTGTACTACTTATCATTTAAACATCCACTGGAAAGAAACTGGTAAGATACTTTAGAACATCTCCTCCCTCCTTTACTAACTGGCTGTGAACAATGCAAAGACAGCATGTAGGCTTCACACTGTTACTCAGCAGAGCAAACAAAGAGTGGCAGTTTGGCCCTGCACAAGGCTCTCCTGCTAACAAGCGAAGAAATCAGGGAAGTGTGAAATGTGTTTCCTTTTTTTCTTTTGTCAAACAAAAAGTTTATACACGTACATGCTAAAAAAAAAAATTAAACCATACCGAAGAATATAAAATGATTTCCCTCCTATACTAGATTACGTAAACACTATTAAGATACAATGCATCCTGCCAAAAAACTATGTGCATATATAATTTCTTATAGATGCATAGTTTCTATGCATATATAAGCAAATGTAAACACAAATCCTTTTAGAAAACTCGAAAATACTGTAACACTGTTCTATTCTTTGCCTCTTCACTCAATAACGTGTTGTGGCAACTCTTCACTTTAGCTCCTGCCTCACCACTTTCAATGACTGCATACTCTACTGCACGAACATACAGACATACAACCGCTAGACAAATGGACTTCCCTCAAGGCCAGAGTAAGAAAAGTGGAGGTGGAGAACCTGTCTAAACGAACAAGCAAAGCCACGTGAACCCAGAGCGCCACCCAGGCCCGCCACCTGGCCCGACGCTCCCTGGCACTAGAGGCTGTGCGCTACTGTTGCTTCAGTCCCGCAGCCCGGCTGAGTCCTTCCATCTGAAGGACGGCATTTCTGATGTACTCACCGCCCTTTTATTCTTCCAGGAGAGCTAGGGTTTGAGCTGCTGCTGGCATTGCTGACGGTCTCCATGCGCGACGACTTTGTCTGAGACTGTTTGCCCGCTGAGGAAAGCGGCTTGTTCACAGCCCCTAGGACGTTGGTCGTTTTAGGCTGCAATGAAAAATGTGTATCTCTTTCTATTTGCTCAAAGCCAAAAGAAATTTACATTTAAAGAACTATATATAGTAACATCTCTGTCAAAGTATTTGCACACAAATCATGAAAAAATGTGCCTATTCTTAAGCAAAATAAGAACTATAAATTGAACATTACTTGAACAAATAAAAACTATAGAGAGCTTAACAGTCAAATTCCTTAGTCACGTGGAGGCTGACACAGAAATGAGAATAACTCGCGCGCACAGTCGACAATGAAAACAGTAGCTAACCTTGCCACAGGAGGACATAAGAAGGTGTCTTTTCACTTTAAGATTTTTACCTTGATATTATAGGATAGATATTTAAGTTCAAAGTCTCCAGGGGCTTTATTATAAGCTACAAAATAACTATGTTTCTCAGCTTGCATCTATGTTGTAAATATAATTATTTCTTTCTAGTAAATGGAAAATAATTACATTTTCTATCTTAAAATACACCAATGTTTAAAGAAATACAAACTAACATAATTATGCCACTAATCACACTAAAATGAAACATCACATAAGAATTAAAACCATCCTCAAAACGTACTTTTCCAGGAGTAAAAAACGATTTCATTTCTGGAGGCAGATAATTTTTGGTGTTACTGAAGTTCTACAAGAAAGGAAAAAGATGTAGTCAGTGAATATCAAAACACTGTATCTGTGAGGCTCAAAAGCCGACAAAGAGCAGCTGTTGCTTTAAAGCACATAAACAATTCACATTTATTAAAATTAAATAATCGGCTGACACAGAAGAGCTCAGTCCCTGACGTGAAACACTACACTTGAACTAACCTCGCCCTGACCCCACGGGCACCAGAGCCTGTCTGAGCCCCTGCGTGCTTCACTAGTGCTCCACGAAGAGGCCTGAGAGACTGTGGCTGTCGGTGCCCCACCCTCCAGAGCAGGCGGCCATGCCTAGCTGCTGGGTCGATCTCTGGACTTTAACTGGCACTTGCTCAGGAAAAAAGAAGGCAGTGGCGGTTTCTGTGCTCCGTTACCCCTGGAAACACCTCCCCCGTCCCCCCGCCCACAACCCTTGAGTTGTAGGACAGTGGGCACACGCTGCAGCAGCCCCCAAGTCTCAGGCCAGGGCAGTGTATGGTTCCCACTCGCTGCCCCACACCAGTGACAGATCTCGGTCACAGGCCTGGCACTTCAGACCGGATCTCTGCCCGCCTTCTCCTCCCCACTTTGGATCAATAGCCATTACCTCACAGATCCACATGCTTTGATGGCCTTCTTGCCTGTGCCCTTAGACTGGCAAACGGTGTTTAACACAAACTCTAGACCCAACTAACAAATCTCTGAACCTTCTCCATGACCTCTGCTGCGGCCCGTATTCTTGTCTTGAAGCCCATTAGGAAGACTTATGGTACTCATGGTGACCTTTCTGTAGCATTAGCGGGCCAGTCCTTGACAGTGACCCTTCTGGGTCTCCCCACCACCTCGTGCTAAGACACTTTGTTTCAATTTACACAAACAGATTCTGCAATAACTACCTTGTCCGGCTGGGTGAAAAAGCGGGCTGGCAGCACGGGGTCCTTGGGGGACTCCAAGCTGTACGTGGTGCTCTTGGACATGATGATGTTCATGGCAACATCACAGACAGTGTACAGTTTCTGCCACGGCAGGAAAAAGTGGGTCTGAGCTGACATCCTAAAGTCTGAACTGAAAGTAGCTCTACAACACGTATTTAGTATGCAGTTTCCAATACAATAATGCACGTTAAAAATACAGACTTGTTTTCATTAGTTTACTAGAAACAGTATTACTTCTAATATTGTATTAGTAACTGTAGTAGTAATGAAATACAATTATTTACTACTAACAGAAAAGACTGATGTTGTCTACAAATACTACAGAAGTCCCATATCCTATACTCTGATGCTTACATAGACACAAAATCATAATTATTTACAAATAATTACATACTTCATTCATTTTTGCGTCATCTGGTCCTTGGGCATCTTTTGTTTGTTTAATATTTTCTACCATCTTTCTGATAAATGCATGACTGTTATTTTCATTTTTAGCCATTAATATTTCTAGAACAAACCAAAGACATCTAAAACAACAAGAGAAACAGAAAAGAAAAACTGGTTGTTAAATGCAAATATAATAATTCTAAATATAATGAACACCATGAACAGAAAAAATTAAAACCAGTTACCATTAAGAGAAAAAAAGATGCCACACATCCATATCACATTGTATCAGCAAAGTAAGCGTGAATTCACAAAAGCCTCTCTCAAAGCCCCACCAACCTGACCTCTCCAGGGAGGCAGGTGGGAGGGGCACACTCGAGAGGAACAAAGTGGGGTCAGCTCTGAAGGGAGAGAAGGACTGCCTAAGGGGACAGCTGGTCCTGAAGGGACGCCAGGGGCACGCGAGACTGGCTGTCATCCCAACAGATGCCTTCAAGAAAGTACAGCTGCCTTGATCAGTAATTAAGAATCTTCATCAGTACAGAGAAAAAGGTCACAGCTCACAAGTGCACATATTGTCTTTGCTTAAAAAGGAAAAAATTAAAAAAGCTTTGTTTTTAAAGTTAGCTCAGTTTTAAAGTTAATTACAAAAACTTCTATCTAAGAAAACAAGGCGCTTTGCCTGTGTGTGTGACCCAGACGGAACAGGGCAGAGCCACAGCGCCGAGGAGAAGAGCAACGGGAGAAGACGCCAGGCACGAGCAGCAAAGGCAGCATTCTACGGCAGAAACCGCCCTTTAGGGTCTCGGGTACGGAATACATTCTTCTAGCACAGTTTTCTTATAGACTGGGGCAAGTTAGAGATACAGCCAAAAATGTATAGTAAATTCCAAAGAGTATTTTATCTCTTTCAAAAGCCAATGTTCTCTGAGACAGAGGAATTGCTAGACGTTTTCATTAGTTACAATTACTCTAACATAGGACTCATTTGGGGAGAACTAAATTGCTCACTTTTAAAAAACAGAAACTGTGGTAACTAGAGGGTAACAGCCTCTCCCTTGCCAATCTGACTAGATGCTGGTCCTACACAGATTCCCTAACTACCATTATATTCTGCTGCCTCCCACCCAGGCTCACAGCCCTGGGGCTTCTCCACAGTCACCTCTGACCAGTTACAGCTGCCAACACCCTGTCGCAGCAGAACCCCTGGGGCACGGTGAGTGGGAGTGTGCCCTGGCGGTCAGCTGGGCCGCTAGCCCATCAGACCACTTTCTCTTCCTCACGGAGGAAGAGAGTTTCTGCAAAAAATGGTGCTTTCCGTGTGAAAAAGGAGAGTATGACTGTACCCCATGTGAAAATCTACAGAGTTTTAGAAGTAGGAAAAGATAAGAACTGTAATGGAAACTTTTAATAAACTGCTTCAAAAAAAAAGAAGAAGAAATGGTAGAGCAGAGCAATGCACAGTAGTTACACAAAATTAAGTTTTGAAAAATTATGTAAGAAATGAAACGAAGCAATGGTATGAAAGAAAGAAAATAAAAGAACAAGTAAAGGGAAAAACCTTAAATTCCTACGAAATAAAATAAATCTAATAAACTAATAATAATTGAGGTTCCATGATCAACAGGAAAGAAAATAAAAACTTTTGGAAAATATGAAAGTGGGATGGAAAAAGTCTTACTCTTTAACATCTTTAAGTTGTTCAATATCCTGTACTTTGACATAATCTGGGTCATGTGCCAAAAGGTGAATTGTATATGGAACAACATACTCTGGTAGAAGAGACAATAATTTTTCTGAAAAAGGAAAAAAAGGAACAAAACAAAAACATCCAGGTTAGAAAACCAAATCTTACCTTTTCTTTCTCTCTCTCTGATTCTGTATTTCCTACATCCCAACAGTTCTACATTACGACTAGAAAAAAATACACTGAAATAACCAGTGCTAAAACACATCGTCAATCAAAACAGTTCATTGGTTCTTCCATCAAACCCAAATCAAAGTGCCTAGTAAACGCGTCATGCGCTGCAGTTACAAAGACTATTATTTCCGTTTCAAAGGCGTATGGAAAAAGTGACCCAAACAAACTACGAGACTAAGACACAGAAGTTCTATTTTTGTTATCAGTATGAGCAACCTTATGTTCAACACTCCCTTGTGAGCTGCTGAGAAAAATTAAAAACTACTGAATCTTTCAGCATCAGTATGACACAAAAGTAGAAAGTGGAGGGCTTTGATACTACATGTATTTGATAGTATCTGTAACAGAAGAACAAATATAAAAAACAAACATAGATAAGAGTTTCTAGGACATTTTAAGTAACAAAGAAACATTTTTTTTAAATTCAAACATTTTTATATTTTAACTGACATCAGACTATCCCATTAAAGGTCAGAACTGTAACACTAACTAGTTTAATAAAGGTTATTCAGAAAGACCGGGATTCATATTCTGTACAATTCCTTTAAGCTAGATGTTCGACCTGGAGAATACCATGTGTCAATCAGGCACCAAATCCTGCTTCTATTCCTGAATTCAAAGAGAACAGTTTGTGTGTAATATCCTTCACGTTAAGGTCGGTAGAGGAGAAAAAAGTATCAAGGCTCAAAATTCAGATTAAACTCTTACCAAACATTTATTGAGTGCTTACAGTTTTTCAGGCTTACTATTTTAAATATAAAGATGAATAAGACTAGACAAAGCCCTCATAACAAAACAGAGAGACAGAGCTATCCTTCAATGTGGTAAGTACTACAACGAAAACAGTAACTACTGACTACTTCTTTGGACCATGCCTTATGCCAAGTGCTTTATATATACAACTTTTTAATACTCGTAATCACCATAAGAAATGAGTATAATTATACCCATTTTACAAATAAAACCAAGGCTGCCCTGGCTGGTGTAGCTCAGTGGGTTGAGCGCGGGCTGGGAACCAAAGGGTCCCAGTTCGATTCCCAGTCAGGGCACATGCCTGGGTTGCAGGCCAGGTCCCCGGTGAGGGCCACGTGAGGAGCAACCATACATTGCTGTTTCTCTCCCTCTCTGTCTCCTTCCCTTCCCCTCTCTCTAATAATAAAATAAATAAAATCTTAAAGAAAAAAAACACAAATAAAACCAAGGCTCATATTGCTAAAGTAACGTTCCCCCACACACCAGAGGTGGGACCTGACTCGGGAACACTCAATCCCCCAGGGTGAGGAAGGGAGAGGAGAGGCCCCAAGTGACGTCTAACACCACTCCACAGTGAGAAGGATTCGAAAAGGGCCCACCAGGCTCCTTGGTTTCGTTTGTCCTCCTGGAAGGGAAGCAACTTCCCTACAGTGTTGACAACAGAGAAAAAAGATGGTTGTGCAAATTTCACACAATCCAGAGTACAAGGAGCACAGAATTCTCAGTAGAGTGTGGCTAGAGAGAGAGCTTGAAACTCAGGCTGAGTGCAAACGCTACAGGGCCAGTTAATGAGCTTCTACTTGATTCTGTGAGCAAGAAACAATCAACCCAGATTTCCAGCGAGGCAGTGTAGGAGCCAGTCTGTCCGACAAAGGGGCAGCCCAGCTGCAGGCGGGCTAGAGGCGGGGATGTTTATGGGGAGGTTGTTAGGAGCATCACGCTAATCCCAGGAAAAGACAGCAGTGCAGAACTGCTGGGGAGAGGCGTCTGAGGGTCTGGTGACGGAGGGGAGGGGAGAAAAGGTGTGCGGAGTGTCTGCTTTCCAGCTTGGATAAGTGCGCAGAGTCAATCCCGCGAACAAGTTGGCAGTTGGACAGAGAACACAGGGACGCAGATGGAGGAAGCACGCAGACTAGACGGCACACGCACGGTACACGCAACACCAGTGGCAGGCAAGAACCGCCCAGAGGCAGGGGCCGGTGCGTCTGCACACTAACGTTGGTGCGCCAGAACCAGCCCCAGACTGCCATGCAGGCGCACAAGGTTTACTGACCAAGGAGCGGCATCGACCCCTCCCCCCACCCCTGCCCACTCCCTCGGCCTTTCCTCTGTAGCTCCAGGACCTATGATGGGCTGATACTCAGACACCCATGGATTTCCATTTAAAAATGAACCTCTAAAAGGTGAAGCTGCTAATGAAAACGTAGTGCTTATTTACTGAGCACCTTCACTACGATAAGTAACAGTGACGTGGCGTTCCAGGCCCCGGTGGGCCGGGAAGGAAACCCGACCCCGCGTGCTCACCACTGACGGCGGCGTGCTGCTTCAGGTACTCGCGGCGGACGTTGATGTTCTTCACCAGGCACTGCCGCGCGTGCGCGCGCCGCTCCTTCACGGGGTCTTTCGCGCAAAGGGCACAGATGGCCATGTACTCCAGGGGGAGCCGTAGGCGGGAAAGGCCTTTGTGGAGTTTCTGCGCGAACACCTGACGCACTTGGTAGCATTCATCCTGTGGAGACACGGTCGCTCTACGTTACCCACGTGGCGGCACGACGCACGGCGGGCCGTGTCCGGTGACCCGACAGGCCGCTGCTCCAGCTCACGAGACTGCCGCGACAGGACCCTACGAACTACAGGACCCTACGAACTACGGTCACAAGTGCCAGAAAGTACTGAATGCATTTTAAAACCGAAAAACTCACTCTTCCGGCAAGAGTGGCTAATCAATTTCAGATACAACAAATTCCTTTTCTGTTCCACAAACGAACCGCTGCCCCTGCTTCCCCGCCCCTCTGTCCTGAGCCTCCCCTACCCTCCCCAGGCCGCCTCTGCACCTCCGCGATGGGGCGGCCCCGCCGGTACTCTCTCAGCACTCCGCAGGCCCCGGCAGTCGGGACCCGGCAGTGAGAGGGCCGGGTCATCTGCCTGACCTCCGCGGCTCACGCCTTGCGGCCCCGGAGCACAGTATCCTGCACCCAGACTACAAGTCAGCGAAAAGCGTGACACGGCTTTTGAGTCCTTGGTGAGACTCACAGAGACCTTTTAATTGTAACTTGCCCTCCACCCGACAGCACACGGTGTGGAGTGTTTCCTAGTTTTGCAGCTTTACATACACCACTTCTTCTAGAAAGTTCCTTTTATCATGCCACAGGCCATAACACCCTGCCTTTATCTTCAAATCTTTATCTTGTGCATCTTCTTTAATTTAAACCTTAGTTTCTCATTCTAAATACCTACTTTAAAAAAAGTAGTCTAGCTGTCACTTAAATACTGTCTGGCATCTACCCGCACACTCAGTGAAACCAAGTTAAAGTGAAGCATTCCTTCCTCAGTATCACTCCCATGGGGGGAGGACCCTTCATGACCAACTACAGATTATGAAAATGCCAAATTACACCTTGTATACCTTGTATAAATCAGCATATCAAAACATTCACAAATGAACAGACCACTCATTAAAAAAATCTCCAAACACCCCTCCCCTAACTTAAATTTCCTGGCAAGACCACGGTTTGGTCACTCTCTCACTAATCATTCAGAATCCAGCAACCCAACGCAAATGAAGGGCAACGCTGGCTTGGGAATCCCGTGGCCAAAGTAGTGGGATTCTAAAAAGTCACTGAAGAGACCTTAGAGCAGAGCTGTCAATCACATGCAACGAAACTGACACAACTCATGAGGGAAGAGAAGAAATCTGAGAAGCAGGATCACACAGAAGGGATGTGGAAAGAGAAGCAATCACCTGAATGAAGATTTGAAGATGTGCTCCTGGGAACTGAGGAGGTCTTCAAGTGTTTTCGTTTTTCGAAAAGATCCTTTTCACTATGTTGTAAGAGTTAAACGTGAAGGATACCATAACACAATTTTAATTCACCAGAAACACTCTCAAAAAAGCAAGTACTTGATACTTCAGTTATGGTTATAACTCATAATTGGCTCAAAACTTTTAAAAGCAAGGTTTTAATACCACAAAATGTATCTCTCCCAATAGAAAGTTCAATATGAACCTTTTATTCACGACAGGCTATGAACAAAGTCTCGATCTTAAGTAGTCTGCGTGTCAGACACACGTGCGTTCATTTGGTGGCCTTTGCTAGGGCACGCTGCTGTCACGACCTCCAGACCCTTCTGAACAGTGCGGCCACACTGTGCACGGCACACGCTGTGAATACCACGCTCCCCGTGTCTAGGAGGCTCTGCTCTGCAGGCCGCAGCCGACTCACTCTGTCCTCCCAGAGCCTGCAACAACGTGCGGCACAGAGCAGCACGTAGATCTCTCACAACAGCATCCAATCCTGAAGTAGCTCAGTAGTTATTAAACGTGCTAAGATTCTTATTAATGACTTCTCCTCCAGATTTACTTTCTGTTCAAATACATAACAAGGGTCTATATGAGAGCTAGGTGAAAGTCTCTGGAAGTTAAGATAAAATACTGCCTTGAAGGAGCTCCAAGCAAGTTCAAGGCAAGCAAGAGCATAAACCGCAGGTGCCTATGGCAATGGCATGCAGACTCGTAGGCCCAGAACAGTATGTCACACCACTGGGGTCAGGAGAGTGTTGCTGTGAGTGTGAGGAAGAGCTCCGTGGAAGAGACAGTCTGACTCTTGATTAGCAGGAAGCGGTGATGTGGATGTGTAGAAATAAAAGGCGAAAAGAAAGAGGCAGCCAATTATAGGCACATTAAAAATATGTTCTACTTCACTGAAATGAGGGTAGGTGAAGGGTAATGTATGCTAAACAAAATTTTTAAATATATATTTGGGTCCAAATATAAGAAGAACTTGAATGGCAGCTTGTACAATATGTGCAATTTTTTTCTTTTTTATGAATATAAGGCCCTAAATATTTGTGAACGGGGAATATCATGATCAAAAACTGTGATAGAGAATTTAACCAGTAATAGAGAGTCTCACAATAATCTAGGTGAGAGCTAATGATGATTATAGCAATGAGAATGGTTATGAAATATGAATAAATTAAGATATAACAGATATCAGGACAGAATTATCTGTACGTTCACTATGAGATGCAAAGACAAGTGAATAGTCAAATACAAATCAAGCCTGTAGGTCTAAGAAAAGTCATTCAGATTTATTTAAGGTTTATCAAGACTCTACATGTCAGAAAAGAAGAGATTTGAGTAAAGTATGAACTCAGTCTTATATTCACAGAACACGGAAGTTGGAAAATTCTGTTTAGCAATCCCTGTGGCAGTACAGGAATCACAGACCTAGATAATGAGATGGCCCAAGGAGAATGTACTGGGGGTGGGGGTGGGGGGCGGGCAGTACGTTCACAGTTGTTCATATAAAAATACAATACAACAAGAGCCAGGAGATGGAAGCCAAAGGGAGCTCCAAGAATGAAGAGAGCAAGCCGTGTGAAATGATGCAAGAAGGACATGTCCAATGAAGACTGATGTCACTGCATTCAGGGACTAATACAGCGTCTGGAAAACACCGAAGGCAGATGAGTAGGGTAAGGAGTAAGAGAGACAAGGATGCAGATTCCTCTTCCTGAGGTCTGGAAGTTAAAAAGGAAGAGAGGCATGTGGTTCAGAGGGTTAGGAAAAAGTTTAGTTTAGAAGAAGATAGGTAACCTCATATGTTTGTAAATTGTTAGAATATACTGATAATTAAATCTAACCATTAACACATGTTCCACTGTCACGAGAATTCCAAAGCAAACTTGGAACTTGGGCCATCTGAACTTCCACCTCAGGAACCTGTGGCCGAGGCCATGTGTGCATCAAAGACTGTGCTAGAAGAGAAAGTCTCTGGAAGCTAACATGCATGACGGACTTTCTCACACAGTGGACATTTAACATGATTTGCACATACTTATTACACTCAGAATAGTCCCTCTTTTCATACATTCCCATAATTTCTTGGTTTTTAAATTTGTTTCTACTTCAATACTGAAATATAAGACCAAGAACCTGATAAATCAACAAATTGCAAGTATTGCCAATTTAAAAAACAGTTATATAGACTGTTTTCTCCTAGGAAATTTAATATATATTTAAAGAATTTATACTTTCTTGAAAAACAAGATAATCTCCAAAATTAAATCAGAAAATTATGGTCTCCTCAAAACCTCACTGGTTTAGTCCAGTATCTGAGTAATGACACCAGCGCTCAAACAAATTTTAAAGGATCTGCAATAACTTACAGACTGAAGTACCAGAGATTGATGAAATGATTACAAGTAAAAATATAAGCTACAATTTAAAAATAAGCAATGGAAAAGGGGGAAGTGGAAAATAATTACAATAATTCTTGAAGTAAATGCCAAATTCTTATAGAGAAGACTGTTTGAAAAAGAACAGCAAAACTAAGTGTATAATAACTGAATTATGGATGAAAAACTCATATTGGAATATCATTTTTACTGTTTCAGAAGTCCTTTTCCTTTAACTTTCTCAAATGGTGCCAAAAACTTCTAAAGTGGTATATTACCATTCAAATATTATATTACTATAATACGGAATCCGTAAGACTGGAATATATGAGAAGGGACCCAAAAAAACCCTAGAATTTATTTATAAAGAACTGTATATTTATTCTTACACACTGAAACGTCAGTCACCTTCAAAGTACTCTCCATTTGATGCAATACACCTATCAAGATGTTTTTCCCACAGCTCACAACAGTTTTGAACTCATCAGTTTGGATGCCTCTTAGTGCTTCTGCTGTTTTTTTGTTTCATCTCTTCCACAAGGAAAACATTTCCCTTTGAGAACTTTTTTCATTTGGGGAAACAAAAAAAAATTGCTGGGGGCAACATCTTGGGTGAATAGGGAAGATGGGGCACAAGGGTCAAGCTGTTTTTTGGGTCAAAAACTGCTGAACACTCAACACTCTGTGGGCAGGTGTGCTGTTAATCACCCATTGAGAAATGGGCAAATGCACTAAAGTCTTCAAAAACATTCACTGAAGCAGAATGCAACCTCTCACAACAACGCCAGCTAGTCTACTGATACACATGGAGTCCTAGGACACTCAACAAGTGGGGAAAGCCTGTATTACAAGGGGCCCACCCTCCAGAAGGTAATTCCTTCTTTTTGGAGTCCCCCCTCGCAAATCCATTAACATCACTTTTAATAATTTGAAATTTTAACTAATACAGAATGCTTATGACCTGAAATTAATCTACTCCATGTCCTTATAAAACTATAAATTTCTGTATTTTTTCTTCCTTTTAAAAACAAATACAATCAAGCCTCATTATTCACACATTCTGCATTCATGAATTCACCTACCCACTAAACTTACTTGTAACCCAAATCAGTATTGCCATGCTCTTCCAAGTTAATGCACTGAGCAGCAAAAAGGTGAGCTGCCAACATACCTGCAGCAAGTGGCTGAACAAGGCCATGCTCCACCTTGTGTTGGCTCTCATACTATAAACAAGTGTCCTTTGGTGGTCTATTTAGTGCCACATTTTTATTTCTGTACTTTTTTTGGTGACTCTGTTGTTTAAATTAGCTTCCAAGAAGAGTGCTGAAATGCTGTTTACTCTTCCTAACGGCAAGAAGTCTGAGCTGTGCCTCGTGGGGAAAACGTGTGTGTTAGATGGGCTTCCTTCATGCCAGAGTGACGGCACTGTAGGCCGCTAGTGTGGTGTGAATGCACGACTGCACAGTAAGGTGGCTTCCAGCAGAAACACATGGTAGGCCAGGGTACTGGCTGACTGGTAACAGTGCTGTGACTGCAGACTTGCAGGACCACCCCGTATCTCCTCTACGAGCAATGGCTCATGATTCTTAATTCAGTGCTTGGAGTGACTTTTTGGAACTACCACAAACAACAAGAATCAACCGTACTATGTTAGCAACCCAAAACTCAAATGATAGTCTTAGAACTCTGAAATGTTTCTCATGCATTAATTTTTCAAAAGAAGACATAAACACTCAAGATTTTTATCTGTGTACCACAGTGGGCTTTTTAAGTCAAAGACCACCTGAAGCCATGCTCCCTACAGCCAGTTTCCTTACGTTGATAGCCAGTGCGCAGAGCTGATACTGCTCCAGAGTGATGATCTCGTGGTAACAGGGTTCCTGGGCCAGCTTCACAATGGCACTCCCCGCAGCCAGTCTCAGACGGGACATGTCTGGCTTACTGCAACACACGCGAGAAGGAATGTCAGTTAGACTGCTAACTGCGTGCACAAACACATTCCTGCTTTGTAGATCTAATTTTACCAAAATTCTTCTAGCCAAAAAAAAAAAAAAAAGGTAGTGAACAGTTTGGTGATACCGAACACCATATTATATTTAAGATGGTATCCAATACTACAAAATAATTCTCTTGAACTTAACTCTATGCTAGCAACTTTCAAGCATGCAGTCCTTGACTAGCTAGGGGCATGGACCTCTTTCCCTCAGATTGTCAAATAAAAAATGACAACAGCCAATGCAACAGCTGTCCAGTGTGAAGGAATAAAAATTACACCTACTTTTTTGGTCACATTGGCAAAAAATATGTATTTTTTGGTGTGTCATAGAATTTTAGTAATTAGTTTATGCGTGTCATGAGATGAAAAAGGTTGAAAATTGTTGGTCTATGCTAAAGTCATTTAATTCTCTCATCCCAGAAAACCAGGTTGTAGCAAGCCTAGAAAAAAAAAGTGTTTTTATATTTAGTTGTTAGGTCTTCAGCGTTCCATTATGGATTATTTTTTGGATATGTGTTTACTTATAAATTAGGCATAAAAATGTCCTAACATGCTCATCAGTCAACTACAACTACTGTGTTAAGTACAAAAGAAATAGAATGAAAGCAAGAGTAGCGGATAAAACATTGCTATTTTTAAATAGAATCCAACTTCTCAGACATTACCAAGAGGCTCCTTTTAAGTTTAAGAAAAAAAAAAAAAGACTTCCGCTAAATGGGACACATTTCAAAAAGCAGTAAATTCTTGACTAGTAAACATACCTAAACAACCCTTCCTAATACAGTGATGTGCTAGATGAACTAGAGATCTTGGACTAATCTAAGAAGGGAAAGTTGTAACTTAATTCTCTAAGATCTACTGATATAGTTGGTTTAAGACCCTTCTCTTATTTCTCTAAGATAATGTAAAAATATCGACTGAACGGAAGACAACATCAGTAAGGCTCTGAGGCTTCCAGGAAAGATGGCGCAGTAGGTAGAGGACGTACTAGCTTCCTCCCAAACCACGTCAAAATTACGACTCAACTCCAGAACCACCACCAAGAACTGCCTGAAGCCCAGCTGAACAGATGTCCTATGACTAAGGACATAAAGAAAGAGCCACATAAGACAGACAGAAAGGGTGGAGATGTGGAACAGACTAGTCCCACACCCATGTGTGGTGGCTGAAAATCAGGAGAGAGAGCCCAGCTGCACAGGTGCCCCCTGAGGAGGGAGGTGTCCCAGCCCCACACCAGGCTCCCCAGCTCAGGGTTTCAATGCTAGGAAGAGAAGTCCCCGTAATGTCTGCCTGTGAAAACCAGCAGGGGGATGGTGCTGAGTGAGACGAGGGACTTCTGCAGTCCAAGACATCCCTTTCCCAGGGCCTGAGCACAGACGTACTTGGACTCACTTGCTGTGGGCTCCAGCACTGGAGAGCAGATTGGAAGGTGCCAGGAACATACAGAAAGGAAATGAATGATCTGGCACAAGGGCAAGGGCTAGAGGGACAGCTCTCTCCTGGACAGAAGTGCCGCCAGAGGTCTAGGTTCCTTTGCTGAGCCCTCCAGCTTCCCCGGCCAGTAGGCAGCGCTGTATTTCAGTCTCTATCAACGTGGCTCACACTGTTTGCCCCAGTGATTCCCTGAGGCTCTCCCCTCACCCAACTTGTGGGCCTACCCACGCTGTTTCCAGTGGCTTTTCAAACAAACTGCATGAGCTAAGGCTCATGCTGCCTGTTTTCCTAAAATCTCTCAAACAAGCAGCATCTGGCCTTGGTAGGCCCTGGGATTCTTGGTAAGTGGCCCCAGGCAGCTGGTCTTGATTTGCACCATGGCCTCTCCTGGGCACCTTGAGGCCCAGCACTAGGAGCAGCCATCTGCAGGTCGCTCTGCAGCTCCTGGCCTAGGGCAGAGCACAGGCAGCGGCTGACTTTTGCTTGCAAGTCCCAGAGTCAGCAATCCCTGAGGACAGCTTCAGACCAAGCCAAAGACCCACCTGACCACCTACAGGAGCAACACACCCAAGGGGCAGACTCAGTGGCATCAGAGCCCTGCTGAAGCCAGTCCTGCCCTGCGGGTTGGCCCCTGCACAGCTGGTCCTCCCAGAAAATAAAACTGCACAAGTTATATAAAGGTCTGATCACTGAGTTGTATACCCGAAACTAATATAATATTGTATGTCAACTGTAACTGAAAAATAAGCAATTACTTTAAAAGAGGAACTTCTAAGACGAATAAGGTTCTGAAGTCCCATGTCCCAGGGGCGCCTTTCAGTTCACCCAGAGCAGTGGTCCGCGAGCTGCTCTGAGGGAGGTCACTCCGCCACTGCTGGAGGGAAGCCCTTTCCTCTTTGGGTTGTATTTAGTGTAGAAAGCAGTAACTAACTAAAATTAAATACTTTACAACCAAGGTTCCGAAGACCAGGTATGCAGAAGCAATGTAATTCACATACATCTGTAGAATTTGAGTACACATTTGATTTTGTTAAGGAATACTATGAATACAACCAGATGAGGTCAGATCCAAACATGCATGTGAATAATGCAATAAATTTAAGAGACAAAAATGTATTAATCCTAAGAAAATTTTCCTAATAATTATGTAAATCCTAAATACGAGCATATATAAATTATAAGAGTAGGGAGGTAAAGACAATTAATTAGACAGAAAGAGGATACATAAATAAGTTGTGCATGTGGAATGCCTGACGAAGTTTTATTTTTATTTGGTTTGCTTGATAAAAATGTGCTACTTTGAATAGTCTATGCAAAAAGTGCAGCACGAGCAAAACCTAAGAAGGCTGAAAACGAAGATGGAAAGAGCGAAAGCGTTTGGCGGTCACGTGTTTATCCTCCGTCACTGAAGTCTTTAAGCTAGATATATTAAGAGGGGAAAAGTTACTCTCTTATGTTTATTACCAAAGAGAGTCAATCAATGACACCTGTGTTTTCCCAGAGACGACTGTCTGAGCTACCCTCGACACAGCGACCACTGCCACCATCTGCACTCCCAGCTCCTACGTGCTGGGCAGCGCCGCAGGCACCTCAATACATTAACTTGGTAAAGGTCCCCCTGCCAGGGAGGGTGCCAGAAATTGCACCAGGCTCCAGAGGCTATGTTTCCAATCACTATGCTATACTCCACCTTTTAAACAAATCAAAACACAAAAAATAGATGTGTTTTAAATGATTTACATCAAGTATATTTAAAAAGTTTGTATATATTTATACTTCTCGAAGCAGATTCAGTAAGTTGCATTCTATGCAGTCTGTTCTTTATCCTTTAGACATCAATTGATAAGAAAATAAAATATCAGTTACTATTTGCATACTAACCTCTTCACATTAGATACTAAAAAGGAACCACACTGTTCAGAATAGTACAACGTGCAGCAGCCCCCGGGACGAAAGGACCACCGTACGGAACGCTGTCGGAGAAACACGTGTGTCCCTACAGAGCAAGACCAGTATCTGCTGCAAAGGAGCTGCGCCGGCCGACACCCACAGGACAGGCTGAGAGGGGTGCCCCCCGAAGCAGCCTGCGCGCGCGGCCCTACCTGATCCTGCCCTGCTCGGTCAGGTCTCCGTCGCTGTGCAGGATTGTTGTCAGCAGCCTTAAGGTGGAGGTTCCTGACTTACTGTGATTGTTCTTCATTCCAAGCAGCCACCGAACCATCATTTTAATAGCCTGAATCTATCAACAGACAAATTGACAAATGAAGCATTGCTACTTTTTAAAGAAATTCTGTATCAAGCTTAAAAAACTGAAAAAAGAATTTTTAATGGATGCCTTTAAAAAAGAAGGAAAGGAAAAAATTATTATTTTCTGCATTTAGAAAGATAACACTGAATGTTTTACACTGAACATGCCTCACCCCCCAGGTAAGTGACGATTAAGTTAATGAAAGACTGCTCTTCTTATTTTTTAAAGACATTTCCCCCAACACACACTGTACCCTTCAGAGCCCACTGTGAAAGCATGCTAACTACCCGAGGCAGACGAGTTAACCTGCAAACTGCAAACTGCACTCAACACCTCGCGTCTAAGACACGACACACCGCCCCTTCCTATTGCACTTGGTAATGACGAAGAATCTGAGCCCTTCAGAACCTTCAATGTTCACAGCAACGCTTTGTGAAGGGGCGCCTACGACCTTCTCTTTGTGCATTCGCTTCGCTCTCTATGGCTCTAAGGCGCAGGGCTCGGTGGGTCCTGGTCCTGGCTAGCGGCCGGCCATACGTCAATCCCCTGGAAAACCTTTCTGGGGCCATTTGGTCAGAATCAACTTATGCACAGGTGGCCTGCCTTCCAGCCTGTGCTGCTCAGCTAGACAAAACTGCTGCTTCAGAGCAATGCTGAGAAAACAGGTCTACACTGGAACTGGGGCATCATTTAGTGTTAAAGGAAGAACTGCTGTACAGGTTTTCACAAACAGTGTCTACATACACAATGGAATCTAAAGGCAAAATAACACGAAAAGGTAGTTAATAACATGAAATACACGACCCCCCCCCCTCCAAACTATTTACAGGAAATTACAACTACAAAACGACAGCACACATCTGCCCCTCGCCTGCACACTCTGGGCAGTGGACGGAGGGGCGGTCTGAACCCACAGACTGTCAACAGTCTCAGTAAGTCAGCCCTCTTCCCACTGGTGACCAGCGGTCTTTCATGATGAACTCCTCAGGTCAAGGAACCAGGTTGAATTTTTGAAAAAAAATCAAAACACTAAGTTTTACCAAATCCTGTGGGAAAGATAAATAGTATTCCCAATCACCTTTACTGAGCAGGAGAATGCACCTAAGGACACCAGCACTGCCTTTTGCCACTTAAAGGCTAGTATCTAGGAAGCAGCACCAGGGAGCAGTTTTCACACTTGTTTCACAAATCAGATGACGTGCAGGTGCCCCCAAGGCCTGGGCTTTCTCACTACTGTCTTATATTATCACAGTACCTGGATCAATGCCGCAGAACAAATATAAATACGTGAATGACATAACAGCCATCCCTATAACAGGACAGAAATTTTAACGCCTATATTAAGGACACATTAAATATATTGAAATCAATAAATCTGTGCCCATTACTCACTTTAACCATTGTCTCAGGAGAAACTTCTTCATCTGGAACCCAAAGCTTAGTTGTCTTTTTTCCTGGAAGCTAAACAAAAATTAAGGCCTTTAAAATGTGAACATAAATTCTCATGTTTAATTTTCAGTGGATAAATGAAATCTGTATCTTCTGAAGTGATAGTTACTATAAATGAGGAAAAACCTCCTCAATCCCTGTTACACAAAAAGGCTTAAAGGTGTGTCCCCTACCGCTGACGTTCAGTCTTTATCCTTACCCAGGGGGTCTTCCTAGGTCCGAGGTGGACCGATTTGAACCTCCTACATACACTCCCATAATATCCATTTTGAGACTGACTAAATTATTTAAGGTGGCTGGCAAGGTCGAGGATAAAAGTCAATGAAGCCAGAAAGTGTAGTTCTTAAACAAAGGGAAAAGTATACATGCAAACCTTAAGCAGGGGAAAAGTAAAAGGTTTGCAGTTGAAAGTAAGTAACAGAAAACACGCATTAAAACTTTCCTAGCTAATCCCACCAAAATGGCAAAACATACATACACACACACACTCACTCTCTCTCTCTCTCTCTCTACAGAGCTAGAAAACAAAAGGGGCCCAACAGGACACCAGAATCATATGGAAATCTTGAAAAACACAAAATACACAATAAAACATTAACAGAGCTAGAGAGCTTATATCTCCATACAAGTGCAAAAAGGAAACACACTTGCCAAAAGCTTTTTTTTTTTTAAATCAGCACAATCACAGAAGAACCTTGAAATGATAAACTGCAGCTAATAAAAGACGTGAATTTACAGTGGCAGCCAGGAAATTAAATCAGGGTGACGAAAAGGCTGAACCCAGCCTCAGCAGCCTGGAGGTCCCCCTTTCACCCCCAGCTCACATGGACGACTTCCAGAGGCAGCCTCCAAAAGAGGGATCGAGTAGCCATCTGGTGACGCTCGGCAGCAGGACAGACAGTGCCGAGGTCCAGAAGGCCCGGAAGGCCCGCCCCGCACAAGTGATCCACCCGAGCGAGGTTCAGGGCAGCGAACAAGGGCTCCGCTCCTCACTGGGCTCACAGCCCCATTCCCCCCTTTCCACTGTCACAGCCATGACAGCCCTGCTCAGCCTCCTCCACGGCCAGAGTCCACTACCCGGCGTCTACGAAAGACTGCCACGGTACCAACCTCAACCCCCACCTCCCTCCTTTTTCAAACCTTCGCCCTGCCCGTTCTCACTGCTTTGGTGGCTCTCTGCTGCCTTCACAGTGACTTTCAAAAACCAGTGTGTCCACTCTTCGTATTTGTCCCGGTGGCAATACAGGTTCAAGACAGCCTGGTCGGCTCTTGTCAGAAACAGAGCTCACTTTCTCCTCTTCTAATCCATGGATCTGTCTTATTTTATGTTATGTTTCACGTGTACAAAGGAACATATGGGGGCGGGCAAAAGTAGGTTTACAGTTATAATACAACAAGTACTACAAGAATAACCTTTCACGTACTCACAACTGTACACCTACTTTTGCCCACCCCTGTACATACATAACATTTGTATCATTTGTTTTATAGTAACAACAAACACCCATGAACTGTTAGCTTCTGGTTCTGTCGCTCGCCAAAACTTCCTTCCTGTTTCTTGCCTGCCTTCGGTTACTAACCCATGTTGAATTTTGGGTTTATCATTCCCCAACTAAGACAGAACCCCATTTACCATATATATCTCTCTAAACAGTGTATTAGTTTTGCTAGTTCCTGAGGTTTTGAAGCTTTTATCATTACACATTTGTTTCTTAGAATAATCCTTGTTATTAAATCTACTAATGAACTAATGAATGTAGTTCATTCATTATTACTCTGTATTATCATTGTGCAAAATAACTCAACAAATGTTCTCAGAGAGGCATCCTGGTACATATTAGCAGGAATTTCTCTATGTTATATTCATATGAGTGAAACTGATGAATCACAGTGTGAACATGTATTTAACTTTTAATTTAATTGTCAAATTACTTTCCAAATGGTTAAAACTTATTTTCCTATCAGCAGTGTGTGGCATCAATTCTTGACAGATTTCTTAATTTTCCCATCTGATTAATATAAAAGTGTCTCATTATAGTTTTAATTTGCATTTCCCTGGTTACTAATGAAGTTCATATGTCTAGTCACCATTCCTGTTGCCTCCTTTGCAAAGTTCCTTTTAATGTCTTTCACCTTTTTTCCCCTGCGTTGTCTTCTTTTCAGAATTAATCTTTATACATGTTATTTTTTTCAGGTACATGTTTTAGTATCTTAATAAAATACATAAAGTCTAATTTCTGGTGTGTCTTTTCCTCCCTTTATGGTGTCCTTTGAACAAAAGCTATTAATTTTAATGCAGCTAAATTGATCATTCTTTTGTAGTTAATGGTTCTTATGTCTTACTTAAAAAATCCATTCCTACTTCAATGTCATAAAAATAGTCTCCCATATGTTCTTCTGAAAGTCTGAAGGCTTTTTTTACACATTAAAACTTAACCCATCTGGAACTGAGCGTTTCCTTTGTGTGCCGAGACTCACGGCATCCTTGTCCTTCCCTCCCCAGCAGGACGGCAGTTTCCCGAGTCCTCTCTCCGCCTCCCAGTCCCCTGCCAGGCCACCGCTGAGTCCCGTGTTGCCTCTCTGCCTTCCCACTGCCTTGTCTGCTCATCCACAAGATGTGCTTCACTGAAGTGTTTAATTTTCTCTGTAAAGAAAATTTTAAATTTTCTCTTGTGCAACTTTAGTACTTTGGTTGTTAAAAGTGTGTTTTACATTTGTGGTTAACTTAGGGAACTATTTTATAGATTTGATCTCATACCATCTTTCTTGCTAAACTCTTTATTTTTAATCAAATGTATGAAGCATGCCAGTTTTGATTATTTTCTAATCCTCTTAACATTTTATCTCTACACATTTCCTTATATTTGTACATGTATTTTCTATACACTTTTTCATGCAGACTGAACTGTTTTTGGTAAGTTATGTATTTTAGTGGAATGTATCTTTGAGTAATTCTTTCAAAAAGCCCTGTAATTTGGAAACTTGGTCTTGGATTTCTGAAAGTATTTTCCCCCTCATTCTTGAATTACTAGAATCCTCTGTTTCAAGTCACTTCGGGGCAGAAAATTATAACACTGTTTTTTGGAATCTAGACATGTAGCTGAGAAACCTGAAGTCAATCTGATTCCTGCTTCTTTTTTGGTAGGTTGCCCCATGGAAGCTTTTGGGATCTTTCTCACATACTTAGTTCAGAATTTTAGCAGAATGTTTCTGTTGTGATTTCACTTCCATTATTTCCACTTTATACTTTGAGGGCACTTCTCAACTGAAGAACTGCTTTTTAAGCTCTATTTAAATTTTCATCTCTATGTGTTTGGGAAGTTTGCCTGCTGGATTTTAGAGCTATCTATCCTGTTACCAAAGGGTTACTTGAGCTAGTATTTAATTTTTGTTTCCTAAGCTGTTCCTGCAAACCACAAATTATCAGCCTTGTATGAAAATGGGACCCCCAGGCTTTGAAGACTGGGTTCAGCCTTTTCATCACCTTCATTTAATTTCCTGGCTGCCACTGTACATCCACATCTCTCAGTAGCTGCAGTTTATCATTTCAGGATTATCTGTGATTGTGCTGAAGAACAAAACAAAACAAACAACAAACCCCCAAAACAAAAGAAACCTCTGGTGGGTATTTCCTTTCTTCATTTTAAAGAGATGATCTCTCTTACATGTGGAATCTAAAAAACAAAAACCAACCAGAAACAAAAACACACCCAAACAATAACAACAAAAACCTAACTCACAGATACAAAGAACAGACTGGCAGCTCCAAGAGAAGGAGGTGAGGTGTGGGTAAGGGGGGTCAAGAGATATGACTTTCCAGTTACAACATAAATAAGTCACTGAATATAATGTACACTGTAGTGAAAATAATTAATAGTAGTGTACCGTATATTTGAAAACGTCTAACAGAGTGATCTCCTAAGTTCTCACCACAGAAAAAGAAATGTGTGGTGATGGATATTAACTAGACATACGGTGCTGATCATTTCACAATACATACAAATATCAAAACATTATGTTGTACACCTAACACATAATGATGTATGTCGATTATATCAATTAAAAAAATTAAAGAACTTTAAAAAAGGGAAAAGACAATTTACAGAATGGGAGAAAATATTTGCAAATTATGTATCTGGAATATATATGTAACTGTTACAACTCAACAAAAAGATAAACAAAACATTAAAGAAGGTACTCAAACAGTCCTTGCTTCAAAAAAGGTATGGAAAGAGGTAATAAGAACACAGTATGCCCAACTTCACTAGTCATTAGAGAACGCCATCAAAATCACAATGAGATACCACTTCCCATTCACAAGGATGGCTACAATCAAATTAACAGAAAATAACAAGTTGGCAAGGATGTAAAGAAATCCGAACTTTCATACGTTGCTGGTGGGAAGATAAAATGATGCAGCCACTGGGAGAAGTAGTTTGGCAGTTCCTCAAAAGTTAAATTACCATATAGTCAGCAAATCTACTCCTAGGAATATACCCCAAAGAACTAAAAATAGGCAAACAAACAGACACAAAACTCAGCAGCACTAAGCACAATAGTGAGTTGTGAATTCAAAAGGCAGAAACAACCCAAATGCCCAACAACGAACGGACATGTAACAAACTGTGGTAAATACACACGACAGAATGTGACTCGGCCATAAAATGAAGTGAGGTGCTAATACATGCTACAATGAGGACGAACCTCAAAAACACGACACCACGTGAAGGAAACCGGGCACGAAAAGTCACAAACTGCAGGATTTTGTTTACGGGAAAGAGTCAAGAGCAGGTAAACCCACTGAGACAGACAGAAGCCCGGTGGCTGCCAGGTGACCGCGTCATGAAAATGACCTGGAACTAGGTAGGGATGGTGTTTGTACAACACTGTAAGCGTAGCAACTGCTACTCGAATTGTGCCCTTTGCAATAGTTCATTTTATGTTAATACTTGAATCTCGTGTCTTTTTTTAAGCACTAGGGAAGAAAGTCTTTTCAATAAAGGGTGCTGAGTCAGATGGAAATAAAAGTGACTCAGGACGTCTCTATCATAACACACACAGAAGTCAGCTCCGAGCAGACGGGAAGCTAAGTGGGACACTGGAACAGGGGAGCCTTCCGAGCCACGCCGTCCGGCAGCACTGAGATGGCAGAAAGCCCTGCACTGTCCCCTACCAGCTGCAGGCAGCTACTGAGCACCTGAAATGTGTAAACAGGTTTGTAATTACATTTAATTTAAACTGAAAATTTAAATAGCTATATGTGTCTTCTAGTGGCTAGTAGAGGGTACGGCAAACGCAGGTTTACAGTTGTTCATAAGGAAAACAATGCAGTGATTAATAAACAAGAATAAGCTCCGTTTCGCGGAACGTAACTGTAAACCTACTTTTGCCCCACTGTGGGTGTGTTCTTTCTCCTGTATGTACATACCTGTAGGATAAAGTTTGATGTACAGCACAGTGGAATGTTAATCACTAATAAAAACAGAACAATTATAATAATATACTGCAATAGAAGTTATGTGATTACGGTCACTTTCTCAATCTCCCAAAGGATCTTCCGAAGTTGCATGTGCAGCATGGAGACACCGGACAGAGTGGGGACGCCCATTCCAGGCAGAACAAGGAAAGGACAAGCACCGCAACTCCTCCCACTACCCAGAATGCTGAGCTACTTAAAACTGGTGAACTGTTTATTTCTGGAATTTTCCATTCAATATTTTGAGAATACAATTGAGTGTGGGTGACTGAGAGCACAGAAGGCGCAGCTGTGGACGAGGGGGGGACTATTGCGCTCACAACCCAGAGACAGACAAAACCCCTCGCTCTTCCGGGGGTTCCCTCCCGGGGCTCTTGGAAGTGATTCTCTGCCGCGTGTGGGGAAGGGACCGCTACTGTCATGACAACCACACTGTGAGCAAGCCTGTCGGCCTCGCGTTCAAAAGGAGATGTCACTGCAAAAGCTAAACCCTTGTGAGGTTGAGAAAGACAGAATTGGGATACTGAGTATTTGTCAAGGAAGGCATTTCGGCTCACGTGCCCTGGCTCAGCTAAGAGAGGTGTCAGTGTTGTTTTACTCGTGATGGAGAGACAGCCTGCTAAAAAGACAGGAAAACCTAAAATGAGGCAGCCAAATGGAAGTGTTATTTATGTCATTTCACGTCTCTGTTATACAAAACTTCAGAAGATAACATTATGAAGAACACAAGTACAGAAAATGCAAATTACCCGATCATTCATGAGAAGATCTTTCACAATGAAAGTAGCTACCAAGGACTTCAAAGGAGCAGCAAACTGATCAGGTGCGAGGAGAGCGATGTGGCCAATGGTGACCAGCGGGGTTATGAGATGCTCCAGGTTGCTTGGATCCAGGCTCTTATGCAGAGGCTGAAAATGAGGGAAGGAAAATATATCCAACTCTATAAACATGCAAATAAACTGTTCACACATTTCATATTCAAATTAAACTAATAGAAGTTCTAGTACACGTATACAGCATAACTAATAACTCAAGCTCACATTTAAATTTCCATAGGTTTTTATGTCTAGAAAGTATCACAGGGAAATATTTTTGGTTTTGCTCCAGTCATGTTTAGAGGTAGGTAAAAGAACATCTCGGCATGGAGAGTCATGTTAGAGACTGAGAGGCCCACCAACACTCAAGGACGACAGAGAAAGCGAGGCGCGTTGTGCCTGCACGGAGGCACACTCTTGCTCCTCGCTGGCTGGCTGGCTGGAGGCCACGGGTCCGGGGGCCTCACCGGGAAGCCACTAGTCAGAAAGAGTGCGTCTGCCAAAGCCACGAAGACAGGAATAAAGTCCAAACACCCTACTGGACTTTTTTCAGGAGCAAGGAATAAGCTTTTATTATATAGTCACACGCATTTCTTGTGGATTTTTATAGCATCACATATTAAATATCATAACTAATAAAATTACTATTCTGATATGAAACCCAACCAATAACATGTATTTTGCCATGACAAAAGAACGGAGCTCCTTATTTCACATACAGAAAGGTACTAAAAGGTATTGTTAAATTCTTAAAAATCAAATATTCGTAAGAGAGACTATAATATGCTATCACTGGCCAAAGGGGAGGGAACAAGCTGTGTGTGTCTGTATTTGCATTATTTGTATATTGACAAAATCTCTCCAGAAAAGTACATTACAAACTGGTAATATCGGCCGCTTCTGAGAAAGGGAACAGGGGATATAGACGTTTGGAAGAGCACAAAACTTGTTACTCTTTCATTATTTGGATATTTGTTTTGCATCTTTTGATTGTGAAGCAAGTAAATATATTAGTAACTGAAAATTTTAATGACCAATTTTACTGAATTGATGCTCTATCCTCCCACAGTGAACACCAAGAAATTTAGCTTGAAAAAGCAATACAGAACTAAGCTTTCCCAATGTATTAGGGCAATATAAAGCTTCATTTAATCAAAAGTGCATTTAAACAAATTAACTTCTTGCTGACTTCCCTCAATACTTCCACTGCACATTTAAATTCCAGCTCGTTGTTCATATTATGAACAAAAATTTGATCATGTAAATTAGTTTCAATTAGATTATAATGAGTGTGACAATTTTCCACAATAAAATAATAAAATCATTCTTGAAAAAGCAAAAGTAATGGCCAGAGCCTGGATTAATAACAACCTCATAAAGATCAGACATCTCTATGAAACCTTTTCTCAGAAAGCCAGCCAACCATGTCTTAGGAGGATTGCAGGTTAGGCTCTTGAAAAAATGAAATAAAATGATAGGTATTATCAAAATGAAAATAAAAGTATCCTAAAAATTCAAGTTACTATCAGCACTGTCCTCTCCTCCCCATCATTAAAAAGAAAAGGTTAAGAAAAACAAAAACTTTCTATAAATCAATATGAATTCACTGAAGTCATTCTCACACACAAAAACATATTATAATGTTGTTAAAAGAACACAACTTTTCTTCCTCCTTCAGTTCTTTCACATAATACATAAAAATATGACCAAATTAGAGTCAATGTTTGTAAGACAAAGATCACAAGTCAAAGTATTTATGCAGATAACTTCAACATATTTCCAAATTGTTTTGATTTCACTCAAGGCTCATGAACTAAAATTTAAGTTAGAATAAATAATATAAAATATATTTTAAAAAGATATACTTTAATATAACATAAAATTAGGTCAATCACTGAAGTATAAACCCATTTACTTTATATTACCAATTACTATCGATGTACAAAACCTCACATTTCATTTGTATCTCATAAATAGAAATCTAATTTTTAAACCTGAAAAATGACAAAATAATCATCTACTACCTACTATCAATAAGTATAATTTTATATGTCACTACTTATTAATGTTTCCTAATACTAAATGCATCAGTACACAGTGTATAAACTATAATATATACACATTAAAAATTATACAGTTGATATCTTAATTTGAGTTAGCATGAACATCTGGATAGTCAGACAGGTCTGTATTTTAGCCACACGATTCACTGGCAAACACGGAAGATTCTCGAACGACGTCCTGTTGCTGAGATGCCGCAGGAACTTGACTCTTGTTTAGGGCAAAACTGGCTTTGTTAGACATCACTTCACTCCAACGCACGGGACCTACCGATGAAGCCGGGTGAGGACTCACTGCACACTATAAAATGATGCATCTCCAAATGGGAACATTCTGTTAAATCACTGGTAATTTTTTTTAACTATAATATATGAAACAAAAAATCTTTTTCTCTTTACCTCAAATATCTGCGCAAACTGGGTCTCTTTACTCGAAAATATTGCATGGATACAATGAATAGCATATTTGGCTTGACGGGGAGGTCCTTTTTTAGATTTGTGATGTAAAACAGGAAGCAAAGCTCTAAAAAACAAAAAATCAGAAAAATCATCATGACTTCCACTAGGTACTTACATTTTCTACTCAGACTCATTTTCAATTGTGTATCATTTTGCTTTATAAGTACCTATATTAAAAACATAATCCACGCCCTGGCTGGTGTAGCTCAGTGGATTGAGCACAGGCTGGGAACCAGAGGGTCCCGGTTTGATTCCCCGTCAGGGCACATGCCTGGGTTGCAGGTCAGGTCCCCAGTGAGGGCCATGTGAGAGGCAACCATACATTGCTATTTCTCTCCCTCTCTGTCTCCCTCCCTTCCCCTCTCTCTAAAATAAATAAATAAAATCTTTAAAAACAAACAAACAAAAAAAACCATAATCCAAACGTATTTCCCTTTAACAAGTACACACACAAGGAGGACAGCCCCTCTCTTCTCTTTCATTCAGTCCCCGCCAGCCTCTTCTCTGATTCTCACGCGGTCACTCCAGCTACCCCGCCGCCTCCTACACAAGACCGCTGCGAATGGACCTAATGTTCCCTCTTTCCCAAGTTTCTTTTCCTCTTTGATTCACCTTTCACTTGATCCCAGAACAACCTACGTAAAGGGAAATCTGATTACTTAACCAACACAAATTGAGTGCTTCCTATGTGCCAGACAGTATTAAAAGTCCCAAATCCTCGCCTTCATGCTACCAACATATTGGAGATAAGGCTAACGGTAACAAATTATCAAAATATGGGTTCTGTCAGACTGTGATTAACGGCTGTAGAGGAAAATAAAGAAAAAGAGGACAGGGACAGGAGTGGGGAGGTTCTGTGAAGTGTCACAGGTTAAGCAGGGTCATTAGAGAAGACCTCTCTGATCAAGTTAACAATGGAGCAGAGTTCTGAGGGAGTTGGGAGGTGAGTCACGTAGGTAACTGGAAGAACATTCATTTATCTCATCATCACACAACACAGTCAAAATAAATACTGAATAAAGCAGAACCTCTTAGCTCAACTATTGTTCAAATAATCACAGTGAAGTTGACTTCTGCATCCTCCTCCTTGCCAGCACCAACCCAGTGCTCCAGTACTAAGGATTCAGAGGTTTAATAATACATCACAGTAATAATACAGTCTCACAAAAGACATCAAGAACAAATTAAAAAAATACATGACAACTTGAGGGGAAACTGTACATCTCATATTAGAGAGAAAGGGTTACTATCCCTACCCTTCACAGCCCTTCCACAAACAAAGAGTGAAGACCAACAGTATCATGGAAAAATGGGTTGAACATAAAGAATAGAAAGGTCTTCAAAAAAGATACACATATTACCCTGTGAAGTATGAAATGATTTTCACCTTCCCTTATTTTTAGGGGAAAAAACACAACTTAAAGTACACTGAGAGGACTTCTGTCTCAGATTATGACCAATTACCTGAGAGCAGATTTACTCTCCTACCTTGAACAAGCAGAACACAAGATAAAATATGCTACAGGTTTTGGACACTGGACAGCAGGCAGCACAGCTCTACCATCCCTGAAAGATGGGGAGCTAGAAGAGCCCTAAACCTGCCCCCACCTACTGCAGGGAGGTGGCGTCCAGACCGGGCAGAAGGAAGGGGCCCAGGCAGAGCCTGCTGGACACAGGGAGCTGAGTGGAGCAAAGCCGGGGCTTCAGGGAGGCCACGGGCGGGTGCTCCGTCTCCGGGGCAGAGCACCAGAGGAGGGCGCCACAGAGAGAAAGAGAGCTTGAGTTCTGGGGATGCACCAAGTCTTCTGCTGGGACTGAGCACCATCCTGCACGAGAAACCGGGAAAGAACAGGGAAAAGCCTCAACACACACAGAGCTGGTACTGACTCCTGCCTCCACCGGCCCCAGCAGAAGTCCCTTGTCATTAACAACCAGGAGAAAACCCACCAGCAGAAACAGGTGCAGGAACGGCACAGGAGACGGAATTAGCAAAGGCATTAACACAGCTATTATAAATGTGCTCCATGTGCTCAAGAAGGTAAGAAGAAAACATAAACATGATGAGCAAAGAAATAAAATATATAAATAAGACCTAAATGGAGCTATTAAATATGAACAATACATAAAGTAAAAAATATACTGATAGGAGTTAAAGCAGATTATACAGGAGTGAGCAAAAGTAGGTTTATAGTCGTCTGTATGGAAAAATTGGTAATACAAGAATAAACTGTGTTTTACATACTCACAACTCTAAACCTGCTTTTGCCCACTCTTGTATATTACAGAAGAAAAAGATCAGCAAACCTAATAATATAGCAATATAAAATATGCAAAATAAATGAGAAGACAGACAGAAAACACGCAGAGCATCGGCGGCCTATAGGACAGCACGAAGCAGTCGGAAATAAAACGCATGTAACTAGAGTCCCAGAAAACAGAAGGCGAGGAGAGGTAAACAATGTCTGAAGAAATAATAGACAAAAGTTTCCAAATCCGATGGAAATAAACTCACAGTCCCAAGACTCACTATAAACCTCAAGCAGGAGAAACAAAGTGAACTATGACAAGGTGTATGATTACCAAATTTGTAAAAACATCAATGAAAAGAAAATTCTTCAAAAACAGCAGACACACAATACACACAGAAACAAAGATGAGTGAACACTCTCCATCAGAAACCGTGCCCCCGGAAAATAACAAAGGCACTGAGGTGAGCCCCCGTTCGCACTCGCACAGGGGTTTCAGAGGGATCAGTGCCGCGCTGATGCCAAACGCTGTCGATGCCACGCGAGAACACCGGGCCAGGATTTTGGTGCTTCCATGCAGGGTGATGCCCTGCTTCTGGGAGAGCTGCCGTGCCCTGGCCAGGCCCACAGCCACGGCTGCCCACTGCACACAGCAAGCACAGGGCCCCGCAGCCGCCCACCTTTGTCTCCTCATGGAATTACACCGGCTGGTGCTCCCTGCCAACGTGAGACCCTGCAGCAACAATGTCTCCTCCCCTGGTTCCCAACTTCCCCTGGGACGCGTCTAAGGTTTTGCTGTACGATGGTGCCTACTGCCTCTTTCGTAATGGAGGCACTTGGTCCTATCTTATTGGGTTTAATTGTAAACAGACTGATTTTTTTAAAAAACCAGAGCCTTTTCAACATCTATCAAAATGATCTAGTATGTGCCTTTCCCCTTTACCCACTTATATAATGAATTGTAAAATGAATATTAGTCTCACTGACTGCAACACTCCTGTATTCCTGGAATGAACCACATTTGGTCATAGTACAAGGGGGAACCCCAAAAAACTGAAATTATCTTCCTAGAAGCTTTGCAGTACAGGCTTCCCCCACTAGGTAAGTGTTCTAGGAACCCGTCTCTATCAGTGGACCAACTGGTGGTGTTGTGAGAGGCTGCATTTGGCTTCAGTGAAATTTTTTTTTTTGAAGACTCTTTCGATGCATTTGCCCATTTCATGACGGGAGATTTATGAGCACATCTGTCCACAGGGAACTGAGTGTTCAGTTTTTGGCCCAAAACAGAACGACCCCTATGCCCCCTTCTCCTTAGTCACCGGATCTTACCTGCAGTGACTTTTTGTTTCCCAGATGAAAAAAATCCTCCAAGGGAAATGTTTTGCTGATGTTGAAGTGAAACAAACAAACAAAAAATCCCCAGCAGAAGCACTAAAAAGCACTCAATCCAAATTGACAAATTCAATCACTATTTTGAGCAGTGGGAAAAACGTCTCCATAAGTGCACTGCATCACATGGAGAGGACTTGGAAGGTGAGTGACGTTTTAACATGTGAGAATAGAATAACACACAGTTTTCTATAAATAAATTTCGGGGTTTTTGGGTCACCCCCTCATATATTCTCGTGTTACAGTAGCAAACTCTTTTTTCACTAGTATTCCGTTTATAATTTCAGCATCAATATGTATTAAGATTTGTCTTAGTTTCCTTTTGGGGGCATTACTGCTAGTTATCTTGGCTTTAGAAGCAATCTGAATGCTTACTCCCCACCCCCCACCATTATCTGAATAATTAAAAGAGAATTAGGATTTCAGGTTGCCTGTAGAAAACCTCTTCAACACAGGACTTTACTGGCACTTTTATTAGAGAGTAATTTTCCTAAATTTTAAAAAATAATTATAGCCTATTATGTTTTTCTTCCCTCCTCTTGGGTCAATTTTAATTTATATCATCCTTTAAAAAAACCCAAGTTTTCAAATATCTAAAACAGACAGACAGCCACATTTAAGACTTACATACTGAGGGTAAAATGTTGAGAAAAGACGTAAGAGACATGGAAACACGAACGTAGAAGTTGGATTTGGCAGCCTGAGCAAAACCGAACGCAAAGGGGAAAGAACACAGCTGGGTAAGCAGAGCGGCCTCCTGACAAGGGCAGCACATTTCCGAATCCCTGCACCCTAAAGAGCACCCTTCGTGGGCTCTGAAACACAGCCTGGCTGGGTAGGAAATTCTTTAGTTACATTTTTTTTTGTCCACCAAAACTCCCTAGCTGTTGAATCATGAACTTTGGAAATCTTACGTGGTCGAAAAGAAATTCGTCAGCCTTATTCCTCTTTGGTTTTGCGTGACCTCCTTTTTTTTTTCTTTCTTCCCTTGATGTTTGTGAAATCATCCCTGTAATTCCTAAAATTTAGTAAACTCCATCAGGAAATTTTCCTAAAACATGAGCTTTTTTCATCTACAGATTCATGTTTTCATTCATTCTAAACAAGTTTACTATTACTTTTCTAAAATAGTCTGCACTTTGCATTACTCTGTTGTCTTCTCTGCAGAAACCAGTTACAGCTTTTCACCATCTGTTACTCCTCCTCTTCCACTGCCTTTATTTCTTTGCCCACTACCTCCACATTCCGTGCAATTTCCTCAAGCTCAATCTCCAGCTTCCTGGTTACATTTCCCATACTGTTTACTCCTTGCTGCTTGTAATAAATTGTGTCCTATAAGCCAAATGTTTCTGTTCTTCTTTACCTTAGTTCGGCCACTTTCCTTTTTAATACTTTTGTTCTCCTCCTACCCCCGCCCAGATGTCATTTGCAGTTTAACTTTCTTGTCAGTTTAGAGCAACTGTCTAAATTTTTTTCTTAGAAAAATGAAATTCTTCCAAATAGAGCTTATCAACTTTTTAATGCTGAAATATTTACCTATACTTCATGTTTGTTAATTTGTATTCTGTTAATTCTCGTTTGAATAACTGAAATTCTCTCTGGCTCTGCCTTTTAAACAGAAATGCAGGTAAGTGTCTCCCAGATGACTGAACACTGGACAGTTCTCTTAAAAACTCACATCAACGTTCCTGACTCACGCTGCACTTTCGTCATCAGCAGCAGACTAAGTGGCATGGAGGAGGGCCTAGTGGGTGTGAGTCCCCTGTCTGTGTCACCTCTCTCCAAGACTGCAGAGACTCCTCCAGGGGTGAGAGCCAGCCCCAGTCCAGCGATAGCTCTATTCCACGCTGCCAGGGGACTCCCTGTTTCTGCATGTAAGCCTACTCTGGGGTCGGTCAGACTCCAAGACAGGCCGGGTCAGACTGAAAGCCAAACTCACCATCATTTTTGTTTAGTGGGTCGGCACATAATTTTTTCTGTTCCTGTAAGTTGTAATAAACTTGCTTTGTGATTCTAACGGAAGATTTGTTCCTTCTTTTTAAGGGAAATAGGTCAGCCCAAAGAAAACTAGCATGACCACAAACGCTCTCCTTCAGTTCCAGTGCATCTGAACCGAGGCTTTCCTCCTCTCTCGCACACGGCTCGTGTCTCGGCCTCCTCCCCTCTACGCTGGCGCAGACAGAGCACGCACCAGACACTGCTGTACACACCTGACCCCAGGCTCACCTAGCACCAGTATGTTTTTGTTGTAGCGTCGGTTTAGATACATGTTTCAGTTGGTTCTTGTACACTATTTTGGTAAATTCAAGAGAAAATGATTTAAAGAAACATTCACTTTATCATTTTTCCCCCAAAATCAACTCACCCAATTTAATAATTTAACACATAAACTTTGCCCTCACATTTTAACCCCTGGAAGACATGCACTGTGAGTCACTTCCCTGAGAACATGAGTGCAAATAAGCAGGCGTGCAGCATCAGTGGGCTTGCCTCTGAGAGACACATGAAATGTACCCCACCGATAAACCAAGCACTTTTTACGTATTCCAGTTCCATAGGACAGCAGCATATATTTTAAAATACCCATGCATGTTCAAAATGCCAACCTGTTCACCTTCATCTTGCAGTTCTCCTACAGAAAAATCAAGCAATTTTTTAATATAAAAGGTACTAGGAAAGATAGTCTAGAATGCAAACGAAAATCTCCAGTACATAAATCATACTAAAATTTGCTCTAATTAAGACAGAAAATGTGCCATAATACATATGGTACCACAGGCACTGCAGACAAACAGGCCCAAATTCAGATCTTCACTCTGCTGCTCACTAACTGAATGACCTAGAAACACTTACTTCAAGAGAGCATTAGACTCCTCATCTGGAAGATTAAGATGCTAAGTCCTGTACTCTCATGAGTGTTCCAACGTCTGAGGTGGTGCAATGCAGGGCATCCCGTGAATGGCACAGAGTTATATCTAGTTTACACACAAAGTGTGCATGTAGGTCTGCTCTCTGCTCGCCGATCTGCACAGAAGAGTGACAGCACCACGCCAAGTGCAAGTTCACGCCTCAAGCTCCCTTAAAAATTAAGAAGTCAATCCTAAACCATAAAGTTTCTTATTCTGGCCAAGGAGACTACTGTCACAAAATTATGGTATGTTTCACTCATTACTTAATTAATGCCTTTGTCCTAGTTACCAATACTTTCTAAAACTAAGTCTCATGAACAGAAAGGAACTAATAAAAATGTACCTGAGACACTGAGAGACTGTCCACACTGGGAAGCATGCTACCACAACTAACTAGACAGTGGTTAAGCCAGAAGTCACAAGGCAGAGGCCAGACCAGCCATCAGTGCCTAACAACAGCATCAGGACCGACTCTCAGACATGAGACGCTCCCCAAGGATGTGGGGAGAAGTGCACAGAACACGGCAAGCAGGGATCCATACAAAGGAAGACTTACTATTCTGAGCTATTACAGAGCCTTGACCAATAGCCAACCACTATTAGAGACCCCCAGAATACCTACAAGTTCCAATTCTTAGAAACACTGGAACACACACGCACACACACACACACACACACAGCTAAGTCCCTCGCTTCCCTGCACCAAGGAAAGCACTGTTTCAGAACCCTTGTGACCCAGCCCTCTGAGTCACCAAGGAGAGAGGAGAGTGCAATGCAAAGTCCTACCGAATTCCCTCTGCAGCTTCTCACTGGGCTTTAAAGTCACGTAATAGGTTTATTCTGTGCCACAATACAGCACAGGACTGCTTTACTATCAGATTGTTTCCATTAAAATATTTAAGTAAAATTAATGCTTCAGAAAGAAATGACATGTGCACCCCACATTTTCATGAATCTTCTAAAATACCAATCAGTGCTTTCTCCCAGAAAATGAGAATCTAAAGCAAACATTATCAACTTAAAATAACCTAGACATTATTTCCTCAAAGTATAAAGTATTCCTATTACATAATTCAAGAAACAGTAAATTATTTTTCTATTTTCCAGAATATTTATCAAAATAAACTTGACTCACGATCTGATGTGCGGAAAATCCTCTTCAATTTTGCTTCCCGTGTTTTTGAAAATTTGGAGTGCAGCTTCTGCTACTTTTTCATCATCCATTTTCAAACAAGCCAGGAGAGATTCAAATGTTTCAGCAGAATGAAATGAGATGGGATGTGTAAATGAGAGTACCTAAAAAAACAGTCATAAAAAAATCTGTAAACCCTTTTCATCTCTACAATATAAATCCAAACTATTACATAGTAGAAATACAAATCAAGTACAAAAGTAATTCTGCTAACAAGTAAATGAGAGCACTGTAACGTTTAAAATGTGTTCAAATATGTAACAGGAATATTCTTGTTTAAGACTGCATAATCCAAAGAACTCATTTTTTCAAAATTAAATTGTTAATATAATTTTACTTAAAATAATTTGGATTTCAGTTAATGTTTTATTTTTTTTTTAAGTGAAATGAGGGTAGGAGAAAAAAAGGACAAAAAAAGAATTTAACAAAATACCTCTATTCCTCTAAATAAAGGTCATTAGAGTAACTAGCTAATAACATTTTGGGGAGAATAGTAACCTATGGAGGTAGACCCCCAGGAAGTAAAAGATGTTACACGGTCAGAGTAATCAAGTCTGCATGGTACTAACATCAGAAGAAACACAAACTAGAAAAGGGAAGTAATAAATAGACCCTAGTACACACATAGAGAGTATAATAAACTAGAGAAGACAAATGAGAATGGACGGGATTTTTAATAAACAGTCTTGGTAAAACTGGGTAGTTATTTGGAGAAAATCAAATTGGACCATCCCCCCAAAACATACAGTTTCAAAATAAATTTCAGATAGGTTATATTTCAGGATTTAAAAAACAAAAAACAAAATTCTCAGAAAATCATGGGACTTATTTTAAAGCTTAACTGGACTCGAATGTGGAATGTAAAAACAAGTAAGAAGTAGAAAAATACATTATGCATAATGGTCAAAATAAGCAGTTATTTGGAGATGTATGGGTAGACAGGGATGGCAGAACTATGAAGAAAAGGAGAATTCAGGGCAATGGCGCTTCGGGAGTGAGGGCGGGAGAACAAGACACTCGAGGAGCTCCAACAAGCCTGCTGCCGCTCCACATTAGCACTGCTTTCTTTTCACTGGGACTCATTTATTAACATGCTTTATAATGTACTTTACACTTAAATAGAATACATTCGTGTATCAAATATGTCCTACAAAACAGCAAAGGAAATTAAAAAGCTCACTTAAATCAGCTAAAAAAAAAACAAACAAAAGACTGAGATGTCAACAGAAAACGAACAGAGGACAGAAGTATGAATCCGTCATAGGGAAAACACTAATGACTGACATAGGAAAGGTGTACCTTGCTAGTAATAACTATACAAGATAAAAGCTTATTCTTGCTTATCAGATTGGGAAATTTCTTAAGAAACTTAGTAAGAGATGTCAAGGATACTTACCTTAGTAGTGGTAATAGGTATAAAATTTAAAATATCTAAATATCCAGTAATAGAGAAATAGATGGAAGCATTGTGACATTCCAAAAGTGAATCATTATTTCAAAACACATGTATTATTTTTACTATGAACCAGACACTCTACTAAAATATTCACGTGCATAAACTAAGTTAGTCCTCAGTAAGAGAAGTACTACTATCTCCATGCATTACAGATGAAGGCGTGAAAGCAAACTCACTTGCCCAAAGCACTCATCTACTAAATGATAGCCAAAAATCACATGTTTTTTGACATTCTTAAAAACAACCTTAAAAAACACTAAAACAAACAAACAAAAAATCGCTTGTATTTTAATAAAGAATAGTAAAGATTGTACATTCGGTCTGATCTGAACTCCGTAAAAATTAAAGAGGAATAAAAGAAACTAATATTTATATATGACTTATGAATGTAGTTCTTTATAATTTTATATTTACTAAGTTGTCAACAATTAACTAATATTTTTATAATCAGTATAAGGCAGTAGTACATTAGCTAACAAAAGAGAAAATGGAGCTTGAGAAAGGATTTGTCTCCTTCCAGGATAGGGCTAGCAACCTTCCTTGCTCATTAGTAATGAAACCTTCAAATTAGAACCCACCATTTTAATATAATTAATGCCAGGCAATAATATACAATTTGAAACTAAAAACATTTAGCCCTGGCCAGGTGGCTAGGTCAGCTGGAATGTCGTCCCCGTGCACCAAAAAGGCTGTGGGTTTGATCCCTGGTCAGGGTGCAAATGGGAGGCAATCAATCCATGTTTCTCTCTCTCTCTCAAATCAAACAACATATCCTCAGGTGAGAACTAAAACAAACAAAAAAACCCCAACCCTACAAATAAATTATTGGGTTGGTCAAAAAGCCTGTATGTTTTTTTCCATCAAATAAAAGACACATTTTTCATTTTCATGAATAATGTTATTGACTTACATATTTTGAGTATGTAGGCTACCTCCCATGTGGTATGAAGCTGACTGCTCTTAATGAATGTCTTGATTTGATGCTATCAACTTCAACTGGCCTACCCAACTGTGGAGCATTGCCCAGTGAGAAACCCCCAGCGCGGAGCTTCGCAAACCAGTCCTGACACGTCCAGTCAGTCACAGCCCCTTCTCCATGCACTGTACGGGTCTTTTCTGCATGTGTGTTTCGGTTGTTTTTTACTTTTCTCAAAATAATACAGCATAATATGCCAAAAATGCTGTGTATTTCCTTCCATCTTCAATATTTTAAAATGACTACACAAAAATTCAATTTTGATAAATTTTTTTTGAAAATGCATGCTGATATGGCAGTGTCACAATACCATCTAACAAAATTGTTTCGAATGAAGTTAAAGACAACTAAGTGTTACTAGAGCCATTTTACAGAAAAACCAAACAAACTTTTGGGCTACCCCAGCCCCTAAAAATGATGGAGAAAACACTCCTCTAGGCTCCATAAACTCAAGGGGTACGCTTACCTTCAGCAGTTCCAGGCCTGCCCTGATGGCCTGGTCAGTCGGAACGCCCTCATCTTCATCGTCTGCTGTCCCATCGATCGATTTGTTCACTTGCTTAATGAGAGCACTAGAGAAAGATTTTAAAAAGTCATTTTTAACTGTACCTTATTAGCAATGTCTAAAAAAAAATCCTAAATATTTTCTAGATAGCCCACACTCAAACCATATACAAATATGATTTCCCAAACATTACTGCAAAACAGAAACTGTATTTTGAGATGCTTCTTTTCAAAACCAGTGTTTTCTTTTGTCCATTCAAATGAGTCAAGATATTATTTCATTTGCTGTTTATTAACATCGTCTATATTTTTATTCTTTTATTTTCCACGGAAGGCTTATGCCCAGACACATGAAATGACAGAGGTTTTCTAATTATCTAAAGGTCACAACCTCTCCAGTAAAAAAAAAAGCACCCTGACATAAAGGAAAAATGGCAACATTCAGCACTTCCAAAGCATTCAGCAGGCACGCCTGGTGGCAGACGCGCTGGAGGAGACAGACCTCCTGAGGCTGCGGCTGCTGCTGGAAGGTGCAGGCGTACCCAGGTAACAGACATACAATAATGTCTCACTAGGACATTAAAATAATTCAAAAAAGAAGCACGTTTTAACATTTTCTTCTAAAAACAAGCTTATGTTATCTTTAAAATAAACATCTGTAAATGCATTATCAATTATCTGAAATAATTATTCACACTGGTGTACTGGACATTCCCGGAGCGTCGCTGGGGACTAAGAGTGGGAGCCTTCTGGAAGCCTACTTGGAGTGGGTGGCTTCACCACGGGCCGTGGAGCCAGACTGTGGGCGCTAAGTGTCCCCCAGCATGGAGAAGTTACTCAGCATCTGTCTAACTCACCGTTCCTTATCTGTACAATGAGAGTAATAATATTTCTCGCCTTACCGAGTTAGGAAGTAAAAGAGCTCAAACACGCACCACACTTGCAATCGCCCCGGGCGCACCACACACACTCACTGCTTCTACTTGTCGTCGCTGTGTACGTCTCCACACACCACACCTTCTCTACCTCTGCGACCAGTAATGACGGCTACGGCCGAGACCTACTTCATTCCTCAGTCTCTCTCACTGTTCGCAGTACGAATGATTTCTGAAAACTTTCTTCATCTTAACTTTCAAAACATTGCAAAAGCCCAGCGATTTTCAATTGGTGCACCGCAAGGATCTGTAAAACATGCAGTACCTGACTGTGGAGTCAGGGGCACTGACCTCCTTTCCCTCAGACTGGCAGATAAAAAAATGACACCAGCCAACACAACAGCAGCCATCAAGCGTGAATGTATCAAAACTATACCCGTTTTTTTTGTTAGATCAGCAAATAATGTATTTTGTTGGTGTGCAGCAGAACCTTTGTAATTAGTTTGTGTGCCATGAGATAAAAAGAGGTTGAATGGCAGCAATAACCTGATTTTCTTGCGTTTTCCTAATGCAGGGTCCAGTCCATGATCTTTGGATCCTCTTACTTCTTTCTCCACACACTCTGGCTCAGAGAGGTAATCCACAGTCAGCGACACATTAAACTCAATTTGCCCTGATGTTTTAGGAAAACTACGTGCTGCCTCCAAGGAAGAAGCACAGCCGTTCTCACCTCCCTTCACTTTGTTCAAGGTTTTACTATTCTCTTCATCCTTCGGGCCTGAACTCTGGTACCTCAGACTCGTCCTTATCTTCATGCCCTGGTTCCAGTAAGATGACCTATTTTTTTTAGGTTGTTCTTTTAAAAACCCTTTGTTTTAAAAAAAGAAAAATACTCTTTCCTTTCCGTGCCACTACCTTCACCCACAGACAGTACAAGGCCTCAGCAGTGTGCCCCTCTCTCCCGCCTGCCATGCTCCGTCCGTCTGTGGTTCTCCACACATCAAAGAATCAGGCCAAAGCTCTGAAGTCAGGCTTTAAATGCTGCCCACCATCTGATCCCAGGTACATTTAGGATCGTCTCATGACACCTGAATGCCTCTCTATGCTGCAGTTTACACAGATGGCACTCATGTCTAAACCCTGTTCTTTTCAGTCCAGTCAGAGCGTGGCCAGTACCACTCTCCATCCCTAGAACGCTCCATTTCCCATCCCTGCAGAAACGAGGTCGTACCCAGTCTCCCTCTCAGGGGCAAACGCTGCCCCTCAGAGGAACCCTTTCAGTCAACTGATGCTATCTGCATGATCGCATGCAACTATGATATAATCTCCGGATTAAGACTCTTTATTAAATTACTAGACAGAAGGATGATGAAAAATAGGAAGTATGAATATGCTTTGCCAATAACTAACAGGCAATGCCTTGAAGAAGGCATATAATTATTTAATTAACAAAATTCAGTCTGATTCAGATTGTTCTCATACTAATGAGGAAGAGTTGTAGTTTTCTGTTTTGTTTTTTTTTCCCCCAAACTATAGAACCCCTTCTTCAAATGAAAATTGATATAAGAGGAGTCAAAAGAGACTAACAGATATGCAAAGCTGGGCCTCCCTACATCCCACATCCTCTGTCCTGCGTCAGGGAGGGGTGGGGCAAGTGGAGTATGGGCCAAAAGCTGCACCCTACCCCTTCACACCCAACAGGAAGTCCCTAAAGGGGCTTTACTGGGTATAGGAGGTACCATTAGTATTATTTATTTTAGATTCTAACATACTTCTGAAAGACATTACTGATGACTAATAAATCAGCATGCCATATATATACATACATATATAATAATTAGCTCATTTTTTAACCAGTTGGGACATTTTAGGAAATAGTTGAAAAATAAAAAGGAAGTGCTCTCCAAGATGTCACAGTGATATCAAAGCTGAAACTTCAAAGGACAGTTGTTTTAAAAATAACATCTTCAGTTCTCAAGTATCTGTGAAAACACATCATACGTTTCCTTATAACACGTTCCCCCAGTTTCTTCTTCCTGAGCGAACGCTAAGGTTTGTTTGTATCACCTAATGTATGCCAGCTACAAACAGGAATTCCTGGTCCACTGGTAAGAGATAAAAACTAGGCTCGGATTGATAATTTCTCACACAAAATAAAGCAGTATTTAAAATGAAAATAAATAAAACCAAAGACATACAGATGAGTGTGTACACATACACACTCACTAATCGACATATACACACATGCATACATGCCTATCAGGCCACTGTGCACACACAGCAGGCTACACAGGTGAGTGCCCTGGTAAAGGAGGCACTCAGTAGCGCGTGCCTGGCTGAAGCATGAACGACACGCAGATATAAAAACTTAGTATTTTACATACAAATACCTGATAGATTCAGTATCTATGTGCACAGGAGCTATCCTCTCCAAGAGAAATTTGATCATTTCCAGGAAAGGATTTGTAGGCTGTTTGGGGTTGCCCAACTTCTTAGTAATTTCACGCTGTAATGTAGATTTTTAAACAATATTACAAAGGTATGTTTAAATAATTACATTAAAATGTTAAGAACCTACCATAACTAATACCATGCAGTACTGGTGCTAGAATAAATGAAGCCACAGAAACTGAACAAGTCCAGAAAATAGATGAGGTTAAGAATTTAGCATATGAAAAAGGTAACATTTCAAGTAGGGAAAAGTTAGATTATTCAATATATATTAAAATAACTGAACAGACATTTAGAATGAAAACAGAGTGAGAATAAAAACTTTACACCAAAAGTATTTTAACACTTTTCATACTGCTCACGAGTTTTCTCGTGTTTTGCGCACCATCTGTTAAGGACCGCATCACGAGATGATTTAATTAACACGCAGTTTGCCCAATAACGTGCGGTCCCTGGTATACGTCTTAGAGATTTCTACGTGGTATGGAATGTGTTAAAAGGATAAAAACAAATACTGAAGAATAAAACTGAGAATCAGTGTATATACAAACTGAATTTAGTGAACACAATTATTAGAGAAACTTGTTGAGCTCCAGATTTGTGAACCTCACTGTGAAGATTCCCATTTTGTCAATTTGGGAGGGAGCCAAAAATTCTTTTTAAAGCCCCTTGAAGATACAGGGGCAAGAGAATAATAAAAACTGACATTCAACTGACTTGTAATATAGAAGGGAATTTTGTAAGCAGATACCAAAGACAAAATCCTTGAAGAAAATGCTGATAGACTCAGCTAGATAAAAATAAAATAAAATTATGGCTATGCTACATACCTGAAATTAAAAAAAAAAAACAAAAAAGAACAACTGAATGCAAACTGTAATTTAAAAATAAAATTTAAATAAAAAAAACTATAGTATATAAGGGACATCATAAAATGAAAGGGCAAACTACAACTGACAGAAAATTATTTGTGGCTTAATTACTATCCACTGCCATGACAGACTAAGAAATCAGGAAGATATATGACAAATATTCCAGGTAAGCAGGCAAAGATTAAAAAGAGAAAAGAAATATACACGAAAGGAATATGAATAGCTAATACACCCAGAGAGAAAAAAATGGTCAAATGAATAGCAACCAAGAAAGAAAAATCCTATAAAATAACAATGTTTTTGTTTGAGTTTTGTTTCCAACTATGAAACTGGCCAATACTAAATTTATCTAAATTTAATCAAGACTGTGTAAAATTACATTAAACCGTAAGGATAGTAAATTGTTCTTTAATCAAAAACTGGGAAGAAATCTAAACGTGTAACAAGTGAACTGTTCCATGAAGCATGGCACATATGCTCAACGGCATGCTGTGTTGCTATTACCAGTACAGCACTGTGAACGACTAACGGCCGTGAGGGAGATGCGCGGAGAGCTCTGTGTGCGTGTGTAAAGCAGCAACAGTCTCTACAGGGGGATTAGAGTATATCTGGATTGTTATTTTGGTAACTTCTTCTGCATTTTACATGAAGAATACAAAGTACTGTATAAAAGGGGACAAAAAGGGTGCGGGGCTTTCTTCAAACACCGGCTCTTCTCAGCTGTTCTCCTTACCACACAGCCTTCGGCCTGTTTGCAGGAGCACGTTGGACTGACAAGCACTTCTAACTGTTTTCTGATTTTCTCATCATCTTCCAACACCTGTGTGAATTTCTTCATGAAATCCTGAGCCTTACCAGGATCTGGCAAATTTCCTTTAATTAAAATAAAGTTCAATTAAAACAGAATTTAGAAGTTTCTCAAATAAAAGATTAACATTTTTCATTATTTTTATTACTGATTAATAATCCTAACTTAGTCTACATGGGAAAAGACTGAACTGGCTCTTTCTAAATAACACCTTGCAATACTTAAGGGTATTAAATGTCAACCTGAACAGTACCAATTTTATTGTCCCCCGAGCTTACACTATTCTCTTGTAATTCACAGTAAAAGACCAGTCAGTGTTACCTTTGAGAAACGGGTTTCTTGTACCCGCTGTTCATTACTGAACCATCCAGAGAATGACACACACACGTGCCACCTGGCACTGGGACCTGCTGAGCAGTATGCCCCAGGTGTTACTGCAGATACGCCATTATTGCATGAGAAGGATGAGTCCTTGTAGAATCAATGATGAATGTTCTACTACTCTCCTAATCTGTCTATATGTCAAAATACTTGTCATAGCTAATAAAATGTCACTCCTAGAATCTTTTTTTCTGGCTACTTAACAACTGTTACAGACAACCAGATAGATACTTCTAACAAAAATTATCATAAGGCCTATGGACTTTAATAAAAGTAATAGAAATTCAAATCAATCTTAAAATATAATTATAGTAAATGTATCCTTGAAATTCATATACAACTTTGAATTTCCATTTTAATTCTTGGCTAGATCACCAAATGTATTAAGAACAATCCCCCCTGCCCCTTAAATACTTCACTGATAATCTTTTCATGGTTCTGTAATAGAAAATATCTACTGTATTGTTTGAGTAATTATGGACAACACTGTACAGCTCCTCCATGGCATAGGCATCACATTAAAGGCTATAGTAAGGCGTAGCATTTTAACAGATGAAACAAAAAGAGAGATGGGGATGGAGGGAGAGAGAGGAAAGGAGGAAGGGAGACAGGGAGGGAGGGAGGAACACGAGCACCGAAAACCCTCTGCGTCAGCCTTGCGGAAGGTACTTGACCACGGAAGACTTTTCTAACAATGCGACCAACCGCTGCAGGACACCAGCAGTCCCCAGGACAGAACCTGGGAAATGCTGAAACTGCTGGAAGACGGACGCAGGGCAGGGAACGGAAACAACACAGGAGATGACATCCTCTAGGGGTGTATCCACAGCAAGTGCTGAGGAGACAGTTATAAAAAAGCAGGAAGGGTATCACCTGCTGGAAGTTATCCAAAGGGACCAAAAACAAGTGTATATTTAACTGCTCAGAACTAAGCTGTGTTTTGGTCTGAAAGCCCTACTCATGCTGAAACTCTTACCACTCAGTCTAAAACCCAGAGAACTAGGTCTTCAGTGCCTTAGCCTTACTTCCACACACTCGGTGGAGTACTTGCTGACATCTCAGAAACCCATCTACCCCGTCCTCGTCACTGCCCAGTGGACAGTCCAAGGAGCGTCCCCTCAGGCGGTTCTCTTTTCCCCGCCCCTCAGTGCACAGCACAGTGGCCTCCGAGGTGGCAGAAAGTGACCGCCCTGCGGAAACGGCTATCGAGGTCTCGCCCTCCACGCCACAACGGAGGTGTGCTGCACACTCCTTTTGTCTTTACCAGTCAACGCAACTAACATTTTATCTGAAATCACTGAAAGCAAAAAAAGCGAATTAATTTTTTTTTTTCAAAGAAGCCCTTTTGTAATTATTAGGTATATCTTTCGCTCTAAATTCTGGCTCAAAATGGAATTAGCTTCAGATAGAGTTTCATTACAGCAAGCAACACCAGAGCACAGATTTCCTTTTAATAGCCAATGTAATACATTTTTTAAAAAAGATTTTATTTATTTACTTTTAGAGAGAAGAGGGAGAGGGAAAAAGAGAGGGAGAGAAGCATCGATCTGTTGCCTCTCACACATGCCCTGACCAGGGACCGAACCTGCAACTCAGGCCTGTGCCCTGACCGGGAATCAAACTGGCGACCTTTTGCTTTGCAGAACGACCCCGAACTAACTAAGCCACATCAGACAAGGCAATACTAAATTAAATTATTTCTCAAAAATAAATTTATATAAATCCTTTATCCAGCTCCTGCTCATATCAACATATAAGAGAAAAATAAAAATTCTGTGTTGTATGTAAAGTAAATAAAAATCAGGAAAAGAGGGAAATCTGAGACTGAGCTGTCAAAAATATCAATCAAAAACATTTTTGTCTGTTCCTATATTATCAGAGCCTAAAACAGAGCTCCATGAAAAACTTTATCAGATAGAGGTGTTTCAATAAACCTTAAATTTTACATACAATATTTGAAATGACTTACGTGTAATAACCATCACTTTTGAAAATATGGCCTTGACACTGGCATCTGTCTGAGGAGCACAGAAAAAAGTACAAAATTAAAATTACTAGTAAAATAAGAGTAACTGTTACTATACTCTTCAGAAAACTCCACAAGGGCAGCCTGCAACGCTCCAGCCCGCGCCTCGCCCACTACCGCGGGCTCCTCCTCCTGCAATGTTTGAACTCTGCGCAGACTCAGTGCGAAGTGAGAAGCGGAAGTGACGCACACTCCACGCTGTCACCTCTCCCCTCACCTGCTACGCTGCTACAAAAAAAGAGAACAGACCGCTGCACCAACCTTTGGGACAGAAAGATATCTTGTTTTCCTTCTTTACTAAAAATAAAAACAAACAAACAACAACAAAAAGAACAGGGCAACTAAATTTAGAAAAGGAACAAGATAACCTGAAAGGCGGGTTTTCAAATTTTTACTCAGATATTAAAAAAAAAAAGTTGAAAATTAAGTACAACTTTCTCAAGAGAGCTAGTTATTTGCTACATCAGGATACTATTCCTCCTAATATGTCTCCAGTGAATTGGTGTGTTCACCACACTGTGCTGCATGGAACACACTCTGTAAAGTCACATGTATAAAAGATACTTTAAAGAATGCTACTTATTTGTTGCAGCAGGTTAATGTTATTTTTAAAAAATGCCATTGGGCAACAGTGTAAAATACAGAGTCAGAAAAACTCAGGGGGAAAGAAATAAACCAAGCACACAAACACACCGCCCCTATTAAGAAGGCGCTTGCTGAGAGCAAGTGAGAAACAAAGCATAACAAGGTGTAAGAGTTAATTCCCAAATATCTGGAATTTAAAATATTTGAATTTTGGAGGAAAGAGGTGGTACTGGGCTTTCAGGAAGTTGATCCACATGAAAAAGAAACATCATCAACAAAAGTACAATCCTGGAAATTACAGTCACTTTGAGGGACACGGAGCTAAGTAAGAATAAAATCTTAATCACACTGAATAATGAAGAAGGCAAAAAATACATACTAATGATTAAGTATATTAAGTCTTCCCAGCAAAACAGGAAGAAATATAAACACCCAAAAGTTAAATGCAGCTTTGTATTTTTTCTGACTCTAACTCTATAATGTCTACTACGGTTCTTGGTATAAAGTGAGTATTAAGTAATTCCTAGATTTACAGTGAGTGGGTTACTATAAATCACTCAAACAGCCAGTGTTAACACACTGGTTTTTATGGCAAATAGCCAAGTGTACACCCAGGAGAACTGGAGATGAAATAACTCCACTCTCAGATGAAATAACTCCACTCTCCTGACGTCTGTCCTGTGAAATAGGGTGTACATTTTGAGGGACGGGAGGGACTTTCGGGACCATGGACTGAAAAAGAAATGAAAAATAACAGCACATAGTGCTTCCTGGATGCAATTTAAAATGACCAGGCACACAGCTTTTCTGATGAATTATACTTTTCATATGCTTACATCATTCTAGGAAAAAAAAAAAAACAAAAAACCTAGAATTATTTTAAATGTCCAAAAAGTATAATATATGATACGTCAACTGGATGACTACCCCCATTACATTATAATTATGAAGACCAAGAAGAACATTAAAATTACCATAATATTAATTGCAAGTAAAAATATCAAGGTACTTAACTCTACACATGAAAACTGTCTAAAATAACAAGGCCATACAAAGATGACAGCAGCATTTTAGTGCGGCAAGATCAAAGTATAATTTACTCTATACCAATGCTCTTTTTTTCCCATTTAAAGCTACAACCCCAGCCCACCCCCCAAACCCTTCATTCTGAGTGCACGGAACCACATTCTCTTCCTGTTAGGTACCACC